>JAULBY010044276.1:0-12877 GCA_032358315.1 Ophiocytium majus
TCTCCCCCCCCCCCCCCCGCCCCCCCCCCCAACACACAGACGCAGCTGTGCGCGCTCGTGGGGCCCAATACTACTGTAGTAGCATGCAATGCCAGCTGACACCATTACCGTACCATGACGGATGCCAGGGGGGGGCACTCGCACTCTCACGTGCGCCCTGCATCAACCCCTTCCCACACAGTTCTGCGCGCTTGCGGCGCCCTAGCATTACTGTAGTAGCAGTATGAAATTCCAACTGACACACACCGCCACCCCCCCACCCCCCTCCCCCCACACACACAGTTCTGCGCGCTCGTGGCGCCCAACCAGGACGCGGCCTTCGCCATCGGCGTCGCCTATACGGCGCTCGCCACCCTCTCCTCGGGTCAGCCCGTGGCCTACCCGACCACCAGCGCCATAACGCGCGCCCTCCAGTGGGTCAGCCTCCTAAAGTACGCCTTCCAGGGGCTCGCGCTCAACACATTCCCCACGGACTCCGCCGGTTATGCGGTGCTCGCGGAACGCGATCAGAACGTTCCTGGGACGGCCTTTGAGAACGTTCTCGCCATGGGCGCGTTCTACGTCGTCTTCGGCGCCCTGTCATACCTCAGCCTCAAGTACCTCAACCAGCAGAAGGCCTAGGGAGAGGCGCGTTTGTTGGCGGCGGCGGCGGCGGGCGGAGTTGCATTGTGGGCCGGCAGCGTGGCGGCGGCGGCCGGGACATGTGCATGGTGAGGGGGGTGAGGTGGCGCGCGGCTGGTGGCGTGCGCCGAGCCGTGTTGCCCTCTGTGAAGAGTCTACATCGGCATCGGCTCGCTGCTGCGGACAGCCTTTGTGGCGGGCAGGGGGTGCCTACGCCACAGCGGCGGCCACCAGCACAAGGCCTGCCCACTACCTCCCCTCCCACACACAAACACATTGCCACACGCAGTGCTCGCCGTGCGTGCAGCTTGGCACCGGTGGCGACTGGTAGGTGCCGCAACCGTCAGTGCGCGCTGTAGCGCACGGCGTGGCACTGTCACGGGGGGGGGTATCCCCCTCCAGCGCGTGACGCACGCGCGCAAGCATGTCTGGTTTTTGAAGCTGCGGGTGAGGTTTAGGTAGAGTAGGCAGGGTATTTGTTTCGCACCCCGCCACACAGGCGTTTGCTTTAGCTTCGGTCTTCGGGTTTAGCGGTCAAGTTGGCGCCAGCGTCCATGTCAGGCGCACGAGTAGGGCTGAGCAGCCAGTGTGCGCTCCAGTTCCGTTGCTGGAAACCCCAGGGCTGCGCCGTTCAACAGTCATTTACTTGTCCTCTACTTGCAATGAAAGCGGTGCATCCGAAGGGTGCACACACACGGAGCGCGTCGCCTAGAGTGCCTAACTACCACCCAGCATGCACTGCACCTTGCAGCAGGGTTTATCTACTCTGCGTGCCGCTGCAGCGCAGCAAGGGTGCATGGTTTCCTTTACCGTCGAATGAGAATAGTGTGTGGTCGCAGGCAGCGCCAGGTGCGTGCTTGGCTGCCCTGGGCCGCTTGCACCGCACCACCTTTCAGTCGCGACTGTGCATGTGCGCACCAGCGAGGCGGCCACTGCCACCAGCAGTCCTAAATGGAACACAACCGTTTTCGCATGTACTACTAGTACTATTGTACCGTATAGCACGGCGCACCTGCCAGTTTGACTAGCAGTTGCTGCTTTGCCCCCCCCCGTTCTGCGTACAATCACTGTGTTCACATTTGTCGCATGCCGGCAGCAGGGCGCCGCGTGCCACTCTCGGCGCCTGTGTGTATACTACTACTGTAGTATTAGTAGTGGTACTCCTATTTTTTCGCAGTTGCGGGCGTGCAAGGGCCCATGCCACACGCATGCCAGCGCAGTACTTCTGACTGAAGTGTATGCATACCGTACACAACACTGCTTGAGCAATATCAGCATCCAGGGAGGTTTCCCAACTGCCGGCACCTCCACCTTGCACATCACGCTTCACGCGGAACGCAACTGTGCACAGGCGCCACTTGCACCCCCGCCTGGGCACCCCATTCAAAGCATACTTGCAAGTGTGTTCAAAGCATACTTCCAAGTAAATACTAGTCGTATTTTTTCTGCTGAGCACTGCCCCACTGCTGAGCGCTTCCTAACTGCGAGCACTCCTTTGCAGCCAGCAGAACAGCGTGGCCAGCACGGGGACCAGCACAGCGAGCACCGCTCTCAGCATTACATGCTGGAAGTTGGAATACGTGAACATGGTACATCAAAACGGTTTTGTCACCGTTAACTGCCTGTCGGCAACACCAGCTTTCAGACCAGCACTGCCTGCTCAGCCAGGCACAGCTGTCGGAATTCCAAGATCTTGAAGTAGATGCCAAAGTCTTGAAGTAGATGCCAACCAATGCCTGGCTAACACCGGGGCCGCAGTGCGCCTGTACCAAGAGCCAACTACTGAAGGAGTTGCACACACACCAAAGATATCGGGTATAAGGCCCCCCGGTTGTGTCGTCGAGCGCCGGCCGTTGCTTACACCGGGGGGTTCATATTTGGGGGGGGGGGTCTTATACCACATTTTCCTATTCTATATACATTTATATAGAGGTTACCCCGGGTCTTGCTGCCAGATGCCCCTCGTCCGCTAAACCAAGAAAATTCTTATTCGAGGGGGGGGGTCATACCAGGGGGGGGGCTTATACCCCGATATCTACGGTAGCGGGCGCCAACGCAAGGCGCCAGCGACAGTGACACGGCATTGGGTGGAGCACCGCACCCCAGTGGCAGTGCTCAGCAGCTTCATTGGCCTGCACAGTGCTCAGCAATCGGAGCTGCTAGTGCTGCCAAAGAGCCCAAGCACAAGGCCAAACAACATTCTCACACAAGTAGAAAAGTACACAGGTAGTGCGCTTCCATTAAACGGGGCCAGAATGTATCACCGAGAGGGCCTGAGGGCGCCCGCCCCAACTCGCGCACGCCTACTGCTGCTGCCTCACCTTGCACAAAAAAAAGCTGTGCTCAGCAGCAGTAGTGCTCAGTGGCACAATGCACAGGAGCAGCTGCTGAGCACTGGCAGCACACAGTGCGCCTGAGGCAATGGCGAGCTGTCAAGCAGCTGGTGGCGTAACCCGCTGAGCGGTCGCGCCGCCGCTGCTCCGCAGTCCCTGCCAGCCAGGGCAATATGGTGCGTGGCAGGCTTGCTTTTGGCTTTATTTTGTTTGTGCAAGGTGCTCGTGCAAGGTGCTGCACAAACAAAACACAACCAAAGCTAGCCTGCCACGCACTATATCGCGGGCGGGCGTGTGCAGCTCGGTGCGTGCTGAGGCATGGGGCCGGGCTGGCATGGTACCGCTGCGCTGGAGGAGAGAGCGGAGTGGGAGCGCTCGCTCGGCACTGGCTGCGAATGACGTGCTTTTTAAAGCGCCGACGGCAGCGCAGCTACTGAGGTGAGCCAATTTAGTCAGGGGTTGTGCTGGACTGCGTGTGTAACGTGCGCATGCATGATGGCGCCTAAGGAAGAGAGGTGCATGCTCTTGTATGGCTGGCATGTGCGTGGTCGATGCATAACGTACGCAGCAACACATTTCGGCTTTGGGCATGCCGTTAGTTTTGTAGCTCATGTGCTGCCAATGTGGTGGCCTGCATTCCTGGGTGGAGCATGTAAACAGGCGTCACATGGCACCCGCCCACGCACCCACCGTGCAGTGCAAGCAACGCCAGGGTAGCTGCCGCTTCGCAGTCACACTTCAGTACATCCAAATCAGGTGGCCTGCGTCACCGAAGTGTGCATGTCAGCCGGAGGCAAACAACATGAGCACACGCAGGTGCAAGTGGTACCAGCACACATGTCAGCCAGCAGCCAGTGCCACAACCAGCCCTTTATCTCAGCCCTGCTGTTGTTCACTGTGCTGCCCCGTCTGTGCAGCATGGGCGCGGCCCTGCAACACTGCAGCGGCGGTGTTCAAGGAACCCTTGACACAAGAAAAGGCGTGGGTGTGTGGTGGTTTGCGGGTGGCCGCTGGTGACGGCGGGGTTCGCAGGCGGCGCAGCGCGTGCCGCAGCGCTCACAAACGGCAAGACAAAAAAGAAAGGAAAGAAAAAAAAGAAGAAAAAAATGATTAAAAAAACAAGTGGCGGGCGCACACGGGATGCGACAGCCCTGTGCCGGCAGCAGCGGCGGCGGAAGCGGCGGCGGCGGGGCAGCAGCGGCGCGCGTCCCTGCTGCGGCTACAGCGGTTCGGCAGCGCACGTGCGCGACGCGCGGCGGTGGAGGCGCAGCTGGGCGTGGTAGCGGTGGAGACGCACGCGCAGCTACGCGAGGTGTGTCCGCGGCTGTGCAGTGCCGGCAGCAGCGGCAGCTGTAGCGGCGGCGGCACGGGAGCCGTGGAGTGCGTGCCTGCTGCGGCTGCGGCGGTCAGCAGTGCACGTGTGCGAGGCGCGGCAATGGCGGTGGCGGGGGGGGGGGCGCTGGGGCTGGTGGCGGCGGTGAAGAACACGGCTCGTGCCCACGCTACGGCGGGCACAATAATAAACAAAAAATATCACTGGCGGCGGTGGAGCGGTGGCGCGTGCACCGGCAGCAGCGGCATAGGTGGCGCTGCCACGCGCATGGGGCGTGTGCCTGCTGCGGCTGCGGCGGTCGGTAGCACATGTGCAGGAGGGGGGCGGTGGCAGCATTGCGGAACACAGGGGGGGGGAGATGGGTCCGGCCGATGGCGGCGGTGAAGCACGCGCATCCAGTGCCCACTGCTGCGGCGGCGGGCACAAAAACAAAAACAAAAAATTCATTGGCTGCGGCGGAGTAGCGGCGCGTGCACCGGCAGCGGCGCCGGTGGTGGTGGCGGCGTTGGCGGCGGCGGGACAGCGGCCACGAGCGTCACTGCTCCGGCCGCGGCAGCCGGCGCGACGTTGACGGCGGTATGGGACATAGGAGAGGCGCGGCTGGGCTGGTGGTGTGGCGGTGGTGCATGGGCACACTAGAGCGCGCGCACGGAGGCAACAAAAGAAAAAAAAACATTCGGTGGCGGCATGCACATGCCGAACGCGGCAGCGCGTGGAGCAGCAGCAGCGGTGGCGGCGGGGGGCGAGGGCGGCGCGCGTCCCGGCCGTGGCTGCGGCAGTTCGGCAGTGCACATGTGCGAGGGGCAGCGGTGGGGGTGGCGTGGGGCGCAGGGGCGGCGCAGCTGGGCCTGACGGTGGCGGCGATGCGCGGCGGCGGTCGCCCAAAAACCAAGAAAAAATAAAAACAAAGGTACTGGGTGGCGGTTTGCGCACACGTGACGCGGAAGTATGTGTGGCGGCAGCGGCGGCGGCGGCGGCGGCAGCAGTTGAGCGGCAGTGTGTCTGCCTGACGTGGACTGCCACGCTGTGCGTGCACCGACAGCCCCAGCGCAGCACCGCTGCAGCGCATGCTACAGGCGTGTGTGGTCAAAATGGGGGCAAGTGGATGGTGACAGAGTGGCGGTGCTGACGAGGCGGGAGGGCAGTGCGGATGCTGACGGCGCCATGGCGCGGCTGGTGGTGCTGCGGGCGTGGCGGTGGGGACGACGTGGTGTGGCGGAGCAAAGCGCACCAGCACACCGGTGTTCAGCAGGAGTGCGAGGGAGCTGCTGGAGGTGGTTTCCATCCTCGCAGCGTGCGGCGTGGGATGTGGTGCGTGGAGGCGGGGAGGCGCAGCAGGCGCGGCTGCACGACAGCGGCAGACCGTCTGCGAGAGGCAGTGGGCGCATGCGCTCAGGCAAGCCACAAAAGCGGCGGGCGGGGGCGCGCGTGCACACACGGCGGAGCAGCAGCGCACAGCAGCAGGCGCAGCAGCGCTGAGACCGGCGGGCGGCGGATCCGAAGGTTGAGAGAAAGGGTGCGTGCGCGCAGGAGCGTGGCATTAGCATGCCCACCACAACAGCGGCAGTGGACAGGCACAAGGCACTGAGGCGCCAGGTGGTGGAAGCCAGTGCGCGGCCTAGACGCAGCATGGAGGGGGAATGAAGCTACGGCAGTTGCGTGCGCCGCCTAGCACACACGGAGGCTGCAGCGGGGTGCGAGTGACAGCGGAACGGCGGCGCGCGTGCAGCAGCAGCGGCGGCGGCGGGCGCTCTGAGACGCACGGGAGGCACAGCTGGGCTCCTGGCGTTCACCGCTGCGACGGCACGCACATCAGAGGCGGCGTGAGCACGCAACGCGCGGCAGGAGCGGCAGTGTGCGGCGCCGGCAGCGGCGGCGGCAGGGGTGGTGGGCGCGGCGGCGGAGCGGCGGCCGGCGTGCCTGCCCGAGGCCCAAGTGGTGGGCCAACCAGGGGCGTGGTTGGGCCGTCGTCAGCGCAATTGGCGCTGGTGTAAGCAGCCTGCGCACAGGCGGGAGTGTGCGGCTGGTTGTGTGTGTGGAGCCACGGGGGCGGGCTGGCGCGACGCTGCTGGATGCTGGAGGAGGGAGGGGGGCATCAGCCCTTGCTGCGGTGCTGGCTGCGCATGGCGGGCTTTTTCATGCGCCGGTGGCAGCACAGCTCCTGAGGTGAGTTACCGCACTGAGGGCTTGTGCTGGGCTGCGGGTGTAACGTGGGTACAGACAGCGTCCAAGTAAGAGTGGTGCACGTACCGTGGCAAGTATGGCTGTCATGGATGCGCCCCATGCGATGCGTGCATGCACACACACAGCCCCTGGGCATGCATTGGTGTAAGCCTGTACTACAACGTACCTGCGCTACTAGTACTTGGAAGTATGTACTCACGCGCCAGTGTAGGTGGCCCGCATGACTGGTGGGAGCATGTCAACAGGCGCCAAATGACATGGGGCATACACACCCATTTTGCCGCACACGTGGTGCCATGGGTACCCGCCAATCATCAGCGCAAATGGCACGTCCTCTCATCGCTGCTGCTATGCTACCGCGCTGCCTGGCATGTGCAGGATGGGCGCGCCTACAACACTGCAGTAGCAGTGAAGGCGCGAGCGTGTGCGAAGGCAGTGTGGTGGGGGAGAACGGCAGCCGGCAACTACATGTGCTGCAGTGGCTGGCGGCGGTGGCGGTGCTGCTGCGGACTTGGGGGGGGGACTGGAGCGGGAAGAGCAAGGGAGGGTGTTTTTCTGGCCTGGCTAGCCAATTTTTGCTGTTGGAGGTTTTGGTATACTTCGAAGTACTTTCCTGGAATACTACTAGTGTAGTGCTACAGTACTTAGCAGGGCAGCCACAGCCCAATTGCCACCCCAGGCCACCACCACATCACACGCCACATCCGAGCACACCCACGGGGGGGGCGGCACTGCTGCAGCCGCAGCTTCAGCTTGGCACCACGAGCACTGTGAGCGGCAGCAACGGCGGCAACAGGGGGCGGGCACGGAGGCCCACTGTCCTGGAGCGAAAGGGCGTCCGCGGTGGCTGGAGCGTGGTCACCGGAGGGGGGGGGGCAAGCGGTGGTGAGGCGTGAGGCGGCGCGGCAGCGCAGCAGAAGCACTGTCGCGTCACCCAGCGGGCTCTCACCGCCAGCCTGGAGAGCACCAGAAGGGGGCGGATCGCAGCGCCGACGCCACTGGCAGGTGGGCTTTTTGGCACTGTCATTGTGTGTGTGTGTTGTGTGTGCGTGTGTGTGGGGGCACAGACTGGGCTGGGCAAATGGAGTAGTAGTTGTGCTTGGAGGGTTTTGTCTCTGTGCGTGTGTGTGGAGTATGTACACGTGCATGTGTGACCAGCACGCCTTTCATATTGTCGTAGCTTGCCACACCCAGGCACAGAGCATGTCACATTTGAGACGACATGACTGGTGGTGATGAGGTGTGCGATGTTGTGGCGCATTTCCATGCCATAACACGCAAGCGGCATGGTGCTTGCATATTGTGCGTGGGTGCTTATGGTAGCGCATAACTTGTAAGACATTGTAGACACTGCGCATGCATTGCAAGTCTAGCTGTTTGCAACATCATCCAGGCACATTGCATGCTACATCATCCAGGCACATTGCATGCCACATACTTGTTGAAGTACCTTGTTGAAGTATGAGACAAGGTATCAGAGTTGATGCAGCCTACACCTCTGCCGCGGCTGCATGTTGGGTTGTTCCTGGTGCCGTTGTAACAAGCACACTCACACCGCATGCCTTCACCCCCTGGTCCTCTGCCCCCTCCCCACGCACGTACAGCACCTGCCCACCGCCACGGAGCAAGCTTTGGTGCTTGCGAACTAGGGTAAGGCGGCGCCTCGAGATCGAGGCGCGACATGGTGGTGGCCATGCAGCAACCTGAGGGTTGCGAACGGGGTACATATACACATGTGTACATACATGTGTACATACATGTGTATATAGGTTGTGCCTCGACACACGGAGGCACGCCAGCTAGCGAATAGATAGATACAGCTGGCGACAGCAGCAGCAGCAGCAGCAGCAGGAGCGGGCGACACCAGCAGCAGCAGCTTCAACTTCAACATAGACCAACAGTTTTGGGAAGTCGGCGGGAGAGCGGCACAGCAACGGTTTGTTGCTAGTTTTGAAGGGGGGCGGCAGCTGACTGGCCAGTCAGCGGCCGCCCCTCGCAGTTTTGCCTAGCCAGGCCAGAAATGGGAAGGGGGGGGGGGGGGCAGCAGGGGGGGGGGGGAGAGCGAAAAAAAAAAAATGAAAAAAAGGGACGGGTTGGGTGGAAAGGGGGCAAGGGTCCGCAGCATCATCCTCTAGTGTTCGCAGAGGCTCAGCAAGAGCGGAGACTTCAACTTCAACATACGGCGACAACTTCAGCCCTTGGCCGCCGCGTCATCAGCACCGCGGCTACTTCTTGTGCTGCTGCTACGAGGGGGGACGGTATAGCAAGGGTCTTTTGTGGTGGGTGGAGGGGAGGGAGCTGTACGACGGCACGGCAACCGAATCGGCTGGCGAAGCGGCGTGAGTGTGGAGACGGTGCGGCGACAGAGTTGGCGGGAGGGGCGGCGGCGGTGTGGAGACGAGGTGGCGCAGGGGGCGGGCAGTAGAGGGGGTTGCTGGAGTGCTGCCGACTGGACTTGCTGCATGTGAGGCGCACAGCGCCGCCTGCACCAGCGGCATGCCATGCAGTGCTGCCAAGAGAAGCAAGCCACCGTAGCCACAGCGGCAGGCGGTGCCAGCAGCAGCAGCAACGGCGGCGGATCCAGCACAAGTGGCGGGTGTGGTAGTACACAGACGGCTGGAGCCCCAACAGTCCAGTGCCTGCAGTACTTGGCAGGGCTGGTGCGCCACCAGCAGCGGCGGCAGCGGCGGCGGCAAGAGTGGGGCGGCGGCGGCAGGACCAGTAGCGGCGGCGTCGGCCGCGGCGATGTTGGCGGCGATAGCAGTGGTGGTAATAGCGGCAGGAGAAGCAGCGGCGGCAGCGGCGGCGGCGGCAACGGCGGGCGGCAGTAACTCGCGTTTGTCTGTGGGGCGCAAGGGTGCGGCGGTGGCGGCAGCGCAGGGGCAGGCAGCTTAAATTCTGGCGCGGTGCAGGGCGTGTCCCTTGCGGCGGCTGCCGCTTGAAGCACTGCTGCCGGGGCTAGAGTGGCTGCAAGTGGCGGGCGTGGAGCTCCGCTGCTGTAGTGCGCACAGGGACGTGGTGTCACCCACCTACCTCGAGTGAGTGCCGCTGCTGCTGTGTGCAATTTGCACTGTGTGGTGAGGCGGCGCTTGCAGTGGCTGAGCCAGGTTGTTTAGGTGTGGGCTTGCGCGATGTCTGCTGCGGCTACAACTGGCCAGGCATTTGGCAGAGCCGCTTGCTGTGGCAAATCGCTGTCTCTATTGCCGCTGCAGCAAGGTGTGTGCAAAACACATGTACCTGTGGTGCTCTACACGCTGCGGTTGTGGCATGAGCGTATCCCATCAGCATGCACAGCGCTGTCCCGCACACGTGTAGAGTACCACAGGTACCCCTCTTGTGTGAAGCAGCACAGTCTGGACAGGATGCCTGCGTGCCGCCATTGCTACTGCAAACCGCCAGCACAACCTCCTGACACGCGCCCATGGCGCATTTTCGCTGCTCCTCCAACCCATTCAACCGCACTGCCGCAGTGGTGGGTCGCCTACGGGGCCAGGCCTGTTGTGGGACCGCCCCCCCCACGGGCAGGAGTTACTTCACACCACATGCCCATTACGGAAGGGGGCCAGGGGGGGGGGTGGGGGCTGTCTTGCTTGTCAAGACGGCGGCGGCGGCTGGCCGGATGTGGACATCGGGGCCATGTATGTGCCGTGCACTAGGAGGGTGATGGCGCGTCTGCCGCCAGTAGAGAGGCGTTCCGTGCCGAAGCGATGGTGGCGGGCATCACCAGAGTTCTATGTGGAGGCGAGTAAACCGCACAGCTGCTGCCAGATGCCACACGCACTGCACGTCTCAGCTTATCACCCGTAAATTTTTTCAGTCTTGTTCTGGTATGATTTTACAAGTATGAATGCGTTGGCATGCATTGACACTGTGTGGACCGGTACTTGCACCAGCTGACGGGCACGGCTATACACTCCCGAAGTACTTATGTGTACTGAAGCAGTATTAGCTATGAAGTACTTGGAAGTTCACTACTAGCACACTGTGTATGCACTTCAAGTACATCGAAGTACCTCGGAGGGTGTGCTACTAGTAGCTCATTCATTTGAACTCGTGGGCGCGAATGAGCCCATGCCATGCATGCCAGCGTATATAAAGCAACGGCACATGCTCGGCAGCAGTTGCAAATGCACCAACTCACAAATCTGTGCAACCAAGAGCAACATTTGCTGCTAGCAGGTAGGCCTGACCTGCTGGCAGGCTAGGCCTGGACCTGACAGGGCAGGTCGCCCGCAATGGCGCCATACAGGCAGTGCGCTCATGGCCCCCGTACGCCAACAACCCCCCCCCCAAACCCCTGGGGGGGCTGTCATACTTCGAAAGTAGTTCTTACCTCGAGTACTTGAAGAGCTATGCAGTGGCCATTGTGTCCAGCCGCAGAGAATACTTGACAAGAAGCACATGTTTGTCTGCATCATAAGCCCAACTACATCGATTGGCGGCGCATAGACGACATGGAAAAAACAGATGGTGCGACGCCTTTCGATTGCCCTCTCGTTCTTTATTACTATCTACGTTCAACTCGCACTGTTGAAGTAACTCCAAGTGAGTCATAATTTTCAGTTTCACACTTGATCTGTGTGCAGGGCGGCTGCCGACGAAGCTGCTCGAGTACCGGCACCACTTTCAGCGGCACTGTGACCTAGAGGTGTGGGGGTGTGGTCAAAGTTGAAGGTTAAAAAAAAAAAAGGCTGGGACCCGCACGATGCACAATTACGCGAACTACACAGCAGAGCAGCACGTAGTACTCTGAAGTAGGTAGTGTCTACCGGTACTTTTTATTAGAATTACGTGTATTTTGTAATGACATTTACTGACGACAAGTCTAGCCTCACAAATAACTGAAGCTTAAAACCATGGTTTGTGTGGGACTCATGGTCATGCGCGGCTCCCTGACTCGGCTCGCATTTCCTCATGCTGCTGCTGGCCACTCAGGCCTGGCGCCCGGGTGTGGGACACCACCATCAACGCCACTTCCTCAGCCAGACTCCCGAGCTCAGCGAGCGCATGCGTCGGCCTCCACAGTGCGAGCCGGTTATGCACGCGCGGTACAAGTCCAAGTGTTTCCCCATCCTCCAGGGGCGTGGTCGTGCAGCACCACAAGACTTTGATGCACCATGAGGAGTTGCACGCGTGGTGCTGCTGGTGCGCCTGCCAGCAGGCTCCTGCTGCCAGGACAGTGATGCACTGTATTCTTCTGCCCCAGCGGGCTGCATGATGCGTGTATATTCAGTTTGGGACTGGGTTCAGGCCCATTCACAGTGATGACACTCGGCAGTGGCAGTTTGCGCGTGGCGCCGGCCCTGTGTGCGCACCTCTAACGCTCAGGCGCGCTTGCCTGCCCCGCCTGTGCCCTCTTCCGTGCAGGCCTGTTGTGTGACCGCATTACGCTCAACAGGCCAGCCGCCTACAACACTTTGGGCATTGGCGGCATGCTCCACAGTGTGCCCGCCAGCTCGGTGCATACCGGCATGCATCCGCCCCCCCCCCTGGCTCTTGGCCCCAAAGCAAGACCCAGGCTGGGATAGCGCGTGTGTTGGTGAAGAGTGTCGCGGCGCTAGTGTACTGAGCGGGCATGCGCATGTGTGAAACGTGCGCTCCCGCTAGTCTCATGGGCCCCAGGCCGCTGCTTGGCACTCACCGCTCGCATGACTGCCGCAGCCTGTGCTGGGTGGCCTTGTGGCGGCTGAAACCCAGATGTGTATGTTTGTGAGAGTTTGACAACGGCCGCCGCGCTCCTTTTGCCGTGTGTGTTGATCATAGTTGGGATACTGTAGCCGTTTCGTGCTGCGATGTGATGTTGTGAGGCAATCATGTGTGAGTGCTACAGTGCTGCTCACTTGCAGCGTTGCCGAGTGGTTGCGTGAGTCAAAATGTGTACGTTACGCTGGACTTCCCATCACTGCCGCTACTGCTAGGGCTCTTGCGTTGCGCCATTGCTGCTCTGCCCTGTGGGTACATGCATACTTGAAGTGATACTTGAAGTGTGTTTCATATTGATGGCGTGCTAGTACAGTAGGAGCATGCATCACCCTTGTGGCTAGCTAGCACAAGCAGCTGCGCTTCATGTGCCCAGCAGCTTGTGCTGCACATCCAGAAAGTTGCTGCTGCTGCTGCTGCCATTACGTAGTACTACCAGGTGCTACTAGAAGTACTTCACAGCTGCGCAGCCTTGGATTTGGGTCCGGTGTTGGCGAGGGGCTGGGCGCTTTCGTGCCATGCGGCACTGGTAGTACCTTGTAGACCACTACGGTCTGAGTACTATTCGACTTCATAAACCGCACCCCATGTGCACAGGGCTTTCTGCGCCCCAAGCGGAGTTCAATAAGAGTACTTCACTCTTATTTAGTTGGGGTTGCTGGACCGCAGCCGCCGGTGGCGCCGGGGGTGCCCCCGGCTGTGGCAG
>JAULBY010044287.1:0-12876 GCA_032358315.1 Ophiocytium majus
GGAGGGGGGGCGGAGGAGGGGGTTCGAGGGGAAGGGGAGGGTGTGGAGAGGGAAGGGGAGGGGGAGAAGGCGGCTAAGGAGGCGGCAGCGGCAGCGGTGGCGGCCGCGGCGGTGGAGCTGGACCCTATTGCCAAGGGTCTGCAGCAGGTGAGTGGCAGTAGCGCAGGTCA
The DNA here is from genome assembly GCA_032358315.1 of Ophiocytium majus. Classification (NCBI taxonomy): domain Eukaryota; class Xanthophyceae; order Mischococcales; family Ophiocytiaceae; genus Ophiocytium; species Ophiocytium majus. The sequence goes on from JAULBY010044287.1 coordinate 171, forward strand.
CTGTTGTATGGACTCATGTGTGTATGTGTATACATGGACTGTAGAAGTAGTACCATACGGTCGAAAGGTATTGGCTTGATACGTGCATGCCGCCTTGTCGCGCTATGCTAAGGGTCTGAAGCAGGTGAGCATGGGCACCCAGCTGGTTGGCGGCCCGGTTTCCGGCTGTCGTGCTGGTGCCGCCTGCATTCCTTGGGCGTTTGCGCGCTGGCTGTACAGGCGCCTCTGTTCACGATTCATTACCGCGACTGCTGCCCGTGGCTACAGCTGTACGTTTAATGTTATTGTGAACATGTATACAGAAGTGTATACTTCGATGAATGCATGCACTCCAAGCGACACACTGTCCAGACCGTTTCGATGGTACTACACAGTACATGGTAACATGGTAAAAAAGCTGCGGTATGCCTTGAAGTTGCAGCATGTACGCTGCCGGCAGTGGTGAGCGGCAGTGGGCGCCAGCAGCGAGGAAACAATACACATGCGCAGGGGGAATGGCGCCAAACTAGCACGATCTGCTGTGCAAAACGTGGGGAGTTGGACCTTTCTGTGCCACCAAGGCTGTTGGGAGGGCGCGCCTTGCGGTGGTGCCGCATGTGGAAGCAGTGCAACCGCGATTTACGTGTGCATGCCACCACCACTTCCACAAGCGCTCCAGCGACTGCAGTTGAATGCCAGCACAAGGCGGCGCCCGTCTTTTCTGTGTCGACCACAAACAAAAGGTCAAGTGGCAGCCAGCGGTACTGCAGCATACTTATGAGCGCATTACTACCTCTTGTCGCTGCTGTAACTGCCCCCATGTGCGCAGGCTCGTGAGGCTTTTGAGCGCGTCATCAGGGCCGAGGAGGGCGCGTTTTTGGAGGGGCAGGCGCCACTGCAGCGCAAGCTGGTGGCCAAGCTGGGCCGCATGCTGTGCGAAGCTGACGCGGCCGCGGGCGTGGGGCACGGCAAAGCGCTGAAAGAGGTAGATGCGCCGTCACACCTCGCGAGGTGTGGTATGCTGCTGTAGTGATGGGTCACAGCAGGCTTCAAGTACTTCTGAAGTACTGTATATACTTCAACTTCTTGAAGTACTTCGAAGTATACGTCAAGTACTTTGCAGGTTATGCCGCATGACGCCTGTAATTACGTGTACAACGTACATGCGCATCAGAGTTTTGTGTGGCAAATGCGCTGTAAACCATGTTTTCTGGCGTAGAAATACGCATGTATACATACATACATCGTGTTTCTGTTTTGTACTTCAGGAGGTACACTGTACATCAGATCCGCCAAACTCCGTGACCCATCACTGCACATGCATCAATGGCATCATATGATTTGTACTACTTCAGTTTACTGCATGTAGAACTACCATATGGTATTTAACGCTGGGTTGACCCCTGCCTTTGATGGCCATGCGGGCCAGCCAGCCGCGTCAAAGTTTCTCGTCTGTTTCTGTGTCCTTTTCCGGAGGCAGCGTGGCGCTTGTAGTACGTGCACACCACACATGCCAGTGTGCTCACAAGCGTGCAAGTGATGATAGCCACAAACAGTGACTGCACACTCGAACCTTTAACCTTTAGAAAAAATGGAAGGTGGGTTGTGGTGTACTTGTAACAGGCGCTTCACCTCCGCTCCCCACCCGTGTGACAGGCGACAGCCGCTTGCTGCGCGCTGCTCAAGCACCTGTCCGCTCGCTGAGCAGCACTTGTAACTGCGCCCGCAGCCGCCCCCCCTCCCCTCCCCTGGCCCGCGCTCACCACCATATTGTGCAACGCCCACCCACCCCTCCCCCCCATTGCCAGCCCCCCCGCCCGGCACCCGCCCTACACACACTAATCTCAGCCTGCACTCAATCCCGCCGCTGGCATAACTTGCCCCCCCCCCCCCGCCCCCTGATGCCAGCCCCCGCCTGCGCGCCCTTGCTTCTCCGCCTGCACTCATCCCTGTCACTAGCATCACTTGCCCTACCCCCCCCCCCCCCCCCCCCCCCCCCCCGCCCCCCCCCCCCCCCCCCTACCCCCCCCCCGCCCCGCCAGCCCGTTCCCCCCTACCCCCCCGGCGTGCAGATTGTGGCCTACCTCACTCGCGACTACCGCCGCCGCTTTGCCACGGCCATGGCCCTCCTCAACGAGCTCTACATTGCGGAGCACCGTGCCCATGCGGCGCCCGCCGCACTGCCGTCCCCCTCTGCCGCCGCCGCCGCGACCGGCGCCGCCCCCCCCTACGCCCTGTACGACGCCACGCTGCGCTCGCTGCTGCAGCACCTGCCGCCGCCGCTGCTGCGCTCGCGCGCCGGGCAGCGGCTGTTTGCGCAGACGCTGCTGCTGGCGCCGCGCCTGCCGGACGCCGCGGTCGCCCTCGTGTGCGGCTTCTGCGATAGGTGCGTGATGTCGCTGCCGCTGCGTGCGCGAATGGCAGCTGGCGCCGAGCACGTAGCCCGCCGCCGACACGGCTGTGTGAAGGGTGCGTCCCACAGGTTTTTGCCGTGCGCGCGACTTGCTAGGGGGCTGCGCGGGGGGGCGCTGCCGCTGTGACCCTTATGCAGGGATACACAGACGGGTGCCTTGATGTGAAGTGCTGCTGTTGGCGTGGCGCGTTGCGTCAGGCGCGGCGCCGCCGTCGCTTGCAGGTGGTGCCTGGTGTGCCCCGCCCCCCTAGTGAAGCACTGCTGTTGGCATGGCACGTGGCGTGTGGCGCATGGGGCACAGTACACCAGCGCTAGCCCTGGAATGCCTGCATGAGTGGAGGCTGTGCCTTGGTCAACGCCAGCCACAGTAGGCAGTTTGCCACTACCACTGTGTCAGAGGTGCGTCCGCAGCACAGCCGTGGCGCTCCTGCGCGGCTTCCGCGACACGCGCCCTGTGCCTGCCTGCTGAGCACGCACTGCATGCGCCCGTGTGCTGCAGCCATGCGACAGCCACAGCCATGCTGGCATGTTCAACCTTACCAACAGCATCACCGTGTGCTCCTCGACCCCCCGCCCCGGCTTGCCGTCCCGCCCCTTCCTTGCACCCGCCTCCCCCCCCCCCCCCTCGCCTCCCCCCTTTCCCCCCGGGGGCTGCAGGGGCACGGACACGCACGAGGTGCAAACGGGTCTGGTGTGCCTGCGCGACCTGGTGTTTTACAAGCCGACGGCGCGCGCCGCGTGCCTGGCCGCCGTGCTACGCTTCACCTGCCACAAGAATGCCGAGGTGCGCTGCAAAGTGTGTGCCGGGGCGGTGGGGGGGGTGGCGGTGGTCGCGCTGGCGGATGGTGGCGCCGGCGCTGTGCATGCGCTCGTTAGGCGCCAGCCTGCAACACGCCAGCTGTGCCCACTGCAGTGCCAGCCAGCTTGTTTGTGCACGCCTGTGCCAGTGAGCGCGCTGGTGTGCGCGGGCTGCTTTTTGAATGATGATACTAACTGGGTGTACACACAGTACTCTAATAATAAAAAAAATGAAATTCACAGGTACCATGTGCATGCGCAGGTGCGGACCAGGTGCGGACCAAAGCGCTCATACACGCGTTCCTCACACATACGCCATGCACGTCAACGAAAAAAATGCCACAGCAGGAAACCAAATGCACGCGCGCGCGCGCAGGTGAGGACCAAGGCCGTGTGGCTGGCGGCCAACATGGTATGGCCGCGGCCGGCGCTGCGCACAAAGCATCTCAAGCACCTACGCCACACACCGCACCGGCCTACAGCAGCACACACCAATGAATAATACCACAAAATACCAGCAGCAGCATTTACATGCATCGTGTGCACGCGCAGGTGCGGACAAAGGCTGTGCGGCTGGCGGCCAACATGATATGGCCGCGGCAGGCGCTGCGTGGCGCCGTGGAGGACTTTGCGCGCGACGCCCTCGACAGCGCCGTGCCGCCCGAAGACGCTGCTCAGCCGCAGGACGGCGCCGCGGGAGCGGACGACGCGGCGGCGCGCAAGGCGCGGGTGAGTTTAAAAAAAAAAGGGTGGGTTTGTGGGCACGCCGCCGCTGAGGATTGCAGGGGGTGGATGGCGCGTTCTCTTCCCAGAGAGATGCGCCACGAAAAGCGCTTTCCAATGTTGGAACGGGCGCTGAAAAGTGCGGATCCGAGGGCACTGCTCTTTTTGCCCCAACACTCCTACTTCAAAAGCACGTGAAGTACATGTACTGGTACTTCAAAGTACCATTAGTTCCATAATTATTTTGCTAATCTAGACTCTACTAGCTACACAGAGAAGTTATGCACATATATTTTCTGATGACCACCGTAAATATGTGTGCTAGCGAACTTCAAGTCGCACCTGTGCATAACTTCAAAAGTTCAAACTTCAACTCCTGACAAGGGCTCTTGCACGCCCGCAAGTGCAAACATACAAAACTCCCTTCAAATCCTCCAGTACAACCCGCTTGCCTCCCCCCCCCCCCCCCCCCCCCCCCCCCCCCTCCCCAAAGGATGACTCCGAACTGGACTTCGAAGAGGAAGACGACCACCCCCTGCCGCCGCCTGCAGACGCCGCCACAGACTCCACGCCCACAGCCCCAGCGGCTGCCGAGCGAGCGCGGCGACGCGCAGCAGCCATGTCCTGGTCCGGCCCCCCTGACACAGAGGAGGGAGCGCGCACGCGGCTGGCCCTGTACTTTGCGCTGTGCGCGCGGAGCGCTGCCGTGCTGGCGGGGCTTGCGCTTGCGTACGCGCGTGCGCCCGCCGGTGGCGCCGTTAGGAAGGTGGGGCACCGCCGCAACTGTCTCTGTGTCCCTCTGCTGCTATGTGTTGGTGCCGGGGCATGGGGGCTCGCGTGCTGTTAGGTGGTTGTGGTCGGGGCCGCTGCGCCATTGTGCCTGTGTTTTGTCACTGGTGTGCGTTTGCGTGCAGTGGCCGCAGCAGCCAGTGCCCAGGGATGTATCTCATGTGTGGCTGGCCACAGCAGGGGGGAGGCGGCACCATGGCTGGTGGTGTGTTTACGTGGCTGCCACCAAATATATTGTGACATACAGCGCACTTGCAATCTAGAGCGGCGTAGTGTCACCCCCCTCGCACCCCGCATGCGCGCACTTGAGCGAGACCCGCACTGATCAAACTCCCCTTGGTACGTCAGCAATATGGCAACTATGTGGTTACTAAAGGCCTGCGGACCCTGTTCAAGCCCCCACACCGCACTTAATCCAACCATACTCCATGGCGAGTTCGCCCTAACCATAAAAACACACAACATGCACAAAATCCCCCCCACGCCCCCCCCCCCCCCCCACACACACCCCGCCCAGGGCATGGAAGCGGAGCTGCAGGCGATCGTCCCCGCGGCCGCCGCGAAAATGGGCGCGCCGGAGGTCCTAGAACTGCTGAGCACATCCCCCGTGGGCGCTGATCCCCTGGTCCTAGGCGCCCTAGAGCGGCTGGTACCCCTCGACACCAATGCGCCGGCGCCAGAGCTCGTGGCGGCGGCGCGCGCGCTGCGGGCGAAGCGCGTGGCGTTGCGACGCGAGGCGGCGGGGGCGGACGCGGCGGCGAAGTCTCAGGACGCTGGCATTGAGTTCATGGTGCCGGTGTTGGCGGGGGCGGGGGCAGAGGGGCTGGAGGAGTTGCTGCCACAGGTTCGTTGGCGCCACCTACGCTGTCCTTAAGTGTTGACTTCAAAGTATTTAGGAGTACATAACTTGCGTGTACTTCAGAAGTGCGCGGAGGGGCTCGAGGAGCTGCTGCCGCAGGTGTGCTGGCGCCGTTTATGCTGTCAAGTGCGGAATCGCCACGCTGCCGTAAACCACGCCGATTGTGTGGCCCCCCTTTATGTCTTTAGTTGGAAGTACTTCAGAAGTAAATACTTCAGCAGTACACTTCAGAAGGGCTCGAGGAGCTGTCACAGGTTTGCTGGCGCCGTCCATGCTGTCAACTGCCGAACGAACGCCGCCCTACTTTGTGGATGTGACTTGGTGCGCGCTGCACAGTGGCGTTTCAAACTCTGATGCGTTGGGTTAAGATGTTGGTGGGTAGGCACTGGCCGGTGAGGAAGGTGTGTGTGTGGGTGGAAGATGGAGTGGAGCTACTGCTCGTGACAGACACGTGAAGGGGGTGGTGGCACTTGGCGCCTTGCTGTGTGGATGTGCCATGCCACTGCGATGCCACTGCGAAAGAGCCCGGAGGGCAGGGCAGCAATTGCAACACCACTCTGCCCCGTGTTGCCTGGCAGGTGCCCCGCACCGCCACCTGCAGTACACGACTCGCACAACTCTGCATACGCGGCCAAGCAGGCGCGCACACGCTTGGTTTGGTACACACGGCAGCTGCAAACCTGCCTCCAGCGCGGTGACTGTCACCGCTCTGGCCGCCACCACTTGCCGCAGCCACAACGGCCCCCCCCCCCCTCCCCCCCCCCTACCATAAATATCGATGTGTGAAACACCTCCTGTGCTGTCGCCGAGCAGCCGCCGTCGGTAACACCGTGGGGTCTTATGGGGTATTAATGGTGGGGGGGGGGCTTATACTACACGCCTCCCTGCTATATATTCATACCGACGTAACCCCCAGTGTTGCAGGCGCACGCCCCGCGTCCAGTAAACCGGGGAGGAGGTCTTATTCGGGGGGTCTTATGCACCGATATTTACGGCGCCCCATGTCCTGTCTCCGCCTCTTCTCCCTTATGCTGTGGCAGGTGCTGCGGGGCCCCAGGCCGCTGGTTGAGTCTGCCTTCCGCCGTCTGACCAGCCCTTACCGGTCCCCCACGCTGGCGCCCGTGGCTCTGCTGGTCTCGCTGCACAACTTCGACTGCGCGCGGCGCGCCGTCCACATGAAGAAGCTCACGGAGGCCGTGGGCTATTGCCTGGAGAACAAGGCCGTGTTCAAGTGGGTTTTGCTCGCCCTCTGTGGGCGCGCTGGCGGGCATGGTGCAATGGAGTGTCAACGCCATGAAGCACTATCATGGCATAGTGTGTCATAGTGCCCAGGCTGCGTGCGCTAGCAGCGGCTCACTTGCTGCGCCGCTGAAAGCGAGCTGCTGCCAGCTAGTGCCCCCTACGTGCTCACAAAAATTGCTGAGTAAGTGCAAAACGCCCTTATGCCGTCACACAAGTAGCGGATAGACATGCTGATGCTGTGTGTGGGTTGGCTGTTGCTGGTGGGGACTGCATTGGTGTTTGGTTCCAGGGGTTATCCTGGGTGAGGGTGGGAAGTGGCGATTGCTGAGTACGGTAGCGCAAGAGCACAGTGTATGCAAACTTGGCGCATCCTGCCGTACGTATTGAGGAACTGATGATTGGCAAAGGTAGGGTCTGTGGTCAGCACATGCGCACTGCCATATGCCAGCACGCTTTGTGTGCACCAACATATGCCAATGCACAGCTGTGGTGCCGTAGCCAAGCACGGCACCGCGTCAGACTTGCCCACACCCACCAAGCATGTGCGGCTTACGCCTGTGAGCGCTTCAAACGACCTTAAACAAACCACTTGCTCAAACAGGGAACTACATACATCGTCGCCCCCCCCTCCCTTGCCAACACAACCGCTGAGTACATGTGATACCCTCCTTCTTTTTGCCCGCCGCCGCCGCCGCTTCCGCTTGCAGCTACCACGTGCTGCGCGACGCCCTGGACACCATGTCCAAGGAGGCGGCGGAGCCAGCGCCCGACGCCAAGACCCCGCGCGGCCTGCCCCTCCTGTTCATGCGCACGGTCATCCTTGTGGTTCAGGGATACCCCGAGCTCAAGCAGTACGTCGCCGTCACGCTGCTGCCAAGGTATGCCGTGTCTCCGGCGGTGCTACTGCATACTGCTGTAGTACCACTGCAGCGCTATTGTAGCGCGCTTTGGTACCATGCTGGGGTATGCCTTAGTACGTCGCCGTCACGATGCTGCCGAGGTGCGCGCAGTCTTCGGCGCTGCTCTCACTTCTGTGGTACGTAAAATTGTAGCTGCGCTTGTTGGCGTGCAACCACCCAGGTCATGTACGCCGACATATGGCTCGGGGATACCCCGAGCTTAAGCAGTATGTCGCCGTCACGCTGCTGCCGAGGTGCGCCCTGTCGCCGGTGCTGCCCCTACATGCTCCTGTAGAATTAGTGCAGTACTGTTGTAGCGCCGTATGGTCGCATGCTCGGGTATGCCTTAGTACGTCGCCGTCACGCTGCTGCCGAGGTGCGCCCTGTCGCCGGTGCTGCTACTACTACTGTAGTAGTGCGTAAAACTGCAGTCGCGCTTGGTGGGCGTGCAAGCACCAAGTGTGTGTCGACATATGGCTCAGGGATACCCCGAGCTCAAGCGGTACGGCGCCGCCACGCTGCTGCCAAGGTGTGCCTCGTCTCCGGCACCGCCCCTACATACTACCGTAGTACTACTGCAGTACTATCAGTGATGGCTCACTGATCGGTGATGCGTTACAGCGTACTTTGTAGAAGCGTGAAGTTGTCCAATTGTACGCCGTATAACGTGTGTGAATACGGCGTATAACATAATCAGATAACCGTATAGTAGTACATGTGTACTGAAGCATACCACAAATACGCTGTGTATCGCGCTCTGGGGCATAGCAATACGAGCAAAAATACCAGCGCACACGGGGAGTGGGGGTTGTGCTCGAGGGCTGGGGTTTGCGCTTCCGCGCGACCTACAAGGGCGCAAAATTCATGAACACATGTACACATGTACATGCATGAGGTGTACATGCATGAGGTGTACATGCATGAACACAGGTCAATGTTCATGCACACTCAGTACCACACTGTGTTGCGCCGCCGGCCGCCTTCCGCTGTGCCGCCCCCGCTGCAGGCTTGTGCAGCAGCAGGTGTGGACACAGCAGCGCGCGTGGGACGGCTTTGTGCGCCTCGCCAAGATCATGGGCACGGAGACAGGCGCCACGTGAGTTCCGCCGAGCACTGCTGCTTTGACTGCTCAGCAGCACCTTTGCTCTGCACAGCCTGGAGTACCGTGTACGTCCTTGTAAAGGTAGTTGCCTGGGTCACTTGCGTTTGCTGGACAAGGGGGGGGGGGGGGGTACATCACTTTAGGAGCCACCCAGAGAATTTCTCAAGTGAATCACCCTAGCATTTCGTATACCCTACGACGCAAAACAATGGTGCGGCTGACTTACAATTGTAGCCACCAAAACAATGACAAAAGTTGAGCTGGGTGATTGCTTTGGCACTAGACGGCATGCATGTATCAACATCACATGGCGCCCAGCCGCCCTGGCTGCTGCTGAGCACTGCTGCTTCTGCTGATGAGCAGCACCGCTTGCTCTGTGCAACCTGTACAGCACCGGTTTTGCTTGGGGGGTTCATGTGGTGGGGTGCATTTATGCGGAAGGCATCAGATTTGTTTGCTCACTTGCAGCGAGTTCATCTGTTGATCATGAAATGACATGCTCCTCACCACTGTCAGGCTGCAGCAGCTGACACCGTGCGTGCTGCCCCTACCGCTGCCGCCACTGCTGCTGCCGCTGCTGCTGCGGTGATGGTGTTGTCACTGATTGACCTGCTCTATGCATCCACAGGAGCTTCATAGCGCTCATGTTGCTGCCTGCGCCACAGCTGCGCGAGGTGCTCAAGATGCACAAGGGGCTTAAAGAGCTGGTAAGTGCGCGATACAATGTACTTTTGTGTGAAGTACCTGGAAGTATACGTTTCCATGTACCGGCGTACTACTTCCGGGGTATACCGTAGCTGCGCGAGGTGCTCAAGATGCGCAAGGGGCTCAAAGAACTTGTAAGCGCATGACACATTGGCTCCAAAACAGACACACCTTCTACGCCGCGTGCTGCAGCTCAAGCATGTGCCTGAAACGTGAATGCATACTTCAAGACAAGAACTTCAAGTACCGGCACATCTTTCTGCACATTCTCAGAACTATTGCACACTTGGCTCCATCGCACCAACCACCCTACATCATTGCTACGTGCATGCGGTTGTAGCATGGGCGGGCTCAGGAAGACCCTTCTGACTAGGTGCACCAGTCACCCCGTGTAGCTGGGCATCAGCAGCGGTTGACTACGGGCGCGGAGAGGCACGGCAGCGGACAAGTGGCGCGTACACAGAAACCCAAAGTGTGCTCTTTCAAGTGCATGTGAAAAATGCTCAGTGATGGGTCACGGCGTATAACGTATTTTATACGTTATACAAAATACAGCGTATTTCTGCCCAAAAACGCGATATACGGTGCATTTGCTGTATAAATACGTTCATCTGCATACGTTATACGGCGTATTTACATACGTTATACGGCGTATAATCAGAAAAGTACACGCTGTGACCCATCACTACTCCTGTGTTACCTCTGCTGCCGCAGCTCAAGTCGTATGCCGCGGGAGTCATCAAGGTGGACCCCGCGGTGAAGGAGGTGCTGGGCATGTAAAGCGCAGTGCCACGGACGGCTCCGCATTTTCAGGTAGCAGGTGGCGCTAGCGTGGGTAGCAAAGGTAGCGCTCCTGCCCGTAGCAGGTGACGGTCCTAGCAGGTGACGCTCCTGCCGGTGGCAGGTGACGCTCCTGTCCGTAGCAGGTGACGCTCCCAGCAGGTGACACTCCCAGCGGGTGACGCTCCTGCGGGTAGCATGTGACGCTCCTACCGGTAGCAGGTGACGCTCCTAGCAGGACACGCTCCTGCCGGCAGCAGGTGACACTCCTGCCGGTAGCATGTGACGCTCCTGCCGGTTGCAGGTGACGCTCCTAGCAGGAGACGCTGCCGGCAGCAGGTGGCGCTCCTGCCGGCAGCAGGTGGCGCTCCTGCCGGCAGCAGGTGACACTTCTGCAGGTGATGCTCCTGCCGGCAGCAGGTCCTGCGGCTAGGCGAACACCTTTGCTGCTCAGCAGTCGAAGCACCCAGCGTACGTACGTACAGTACACAATCAACACAAATGACACGACACTGCACACCTGGGCCAGGTCATGGACCATCTCTCATTTGCCGTCACACCGTGCTGCTTCTTTCTGCATTGATCATTGTGTTGAGGGGCGGAGGCCTGTATCAGTAAGTGCAGTGCTGCAGGTCGGTCGAGACCGCTTACAGTCAACATGCATGTACAGTATACACATGCATCGGTTAGAATTTTTTTTTTGGTGTGTACAAGCGGTGACAAAGAAGAAGGGTCCCTGCTAGAGCCGCATGTGCTGGCAGTGCCATGTGTGCATGTTTACACCAATAGTGGGCCGCAATGCATTGCAGTTCCAATGCTGTCATGGTAGCAGCAGCAGAGGCAGCAGTTGCAGGGAATGGCAACGGCAGCACGACACCCTTCTTTTTCGTTCCAAACGTGTCTGTGTGCCAGCGTCTGACATGTATGGTGGGTGCTGACTAGCACGGCTTGTGGCCAGGCGCTGACAGCAGCGCCAGTCTGTTGAACGGTGCCACTTTGCCACTTGTCTCACGACGGGGCACACAACAGGCAAGCCAGACAGAGCTGCAGCTAAGAATGTTCTTCCTGGTACTACACTAGTAGCAGCAGTATCAGTGGTTTCACAGGTGGCACAGTAGAGCCACACACCAGTCCAACCATGCAGTGCTGCCCTTGTGCTTTTATGAACACTGCTAAACTCCGCCAAGTAACACTTAATAATTCAATCGTCTGACTCTGCTGTGTGGGCGCATGTCAACCCAGCAGACTGGCCAGCGCACGCTGCCACGCAGCCACTTCTAAACCGCTCGCCGCCGCCGCCGCACACCGCCCCCAAACGTAAAATATCATTTGCACTTGTGGCGGCAGCATGGCAACCACTAAACTAGCATGTGAATCACCGCAGCGCCACCTAGGTACAGCCCTACAGCGCCACTGCAGTGGCCGCCACAGCCGCGCACGCAAACCGCCGCGCCGGCGTGTCGTCGTACTGCTGCCCCACACGCGCGCGCTGCCCCGGCATCAGCCGCGACTGGCTGCCCAGCAGCACGCCCTGCGGCACAACACTCCCGCCGTGAACGGGCGCATCGAAGCCGAGCGTCGCACCCGCGCGAATCTCTACTGCGGTTATGGTGACGGTGGCGTCTGTCTCTCGCGAGTGCGGCGCCACGGTGGCGTCGGCGTTCATGGTGACGCCGTCGCCAACGGTCACCGCCATTGGCTCGTAGAACCACACCGGGCCGCCCATGAACACGTGCGCGCCGAGACGCGTACCCAAGAGCCGGTACGTGAGCGGCGCCAGCGGCGTGCCAAAAATGAAGGGCAGCGTCTGCACCAGACTCGCCAGGTACTCAAAACCCACGAGCCACAGTGCAAATCGCGCTGATCCGGGGGCCAGGACCGCCGCACCGCCTGGCGGCGGCGCCGGCGCGCGCAGCACAGTGCGCACCAGCACCACCACGGCCAGCCACAGCGCTGCCACCGCAGCAGCGAGGGCCAGCGCGCTGAGCGCCGCCCATCGCAGCGCGGCGGTGACGGCGCTCTGCGGCTCAGGCACAACCAGCCCCAGGGCGTGGTACACGAGGGTGAGGACCGCGAGCGGCGTGGCGAAAAACGCGCAGCGCGTGAGGACGAGCGCCGCCTCCTGCAGCAGCCGCCGCGCCGCCGCGCACACCGTCTCCGCCGCGGATGCGACGGTATTGACGTCACCCTTAACGCTGCTGGCGCCGGTGTCTCTCGCGGTGGTGCTGCAGGCGCCGTTTCGGAATGCGTCACGCGCCACGTTGCCGGCCCACACGCGCCCCTCACTGATGACGGACAGAGGGGGCGCGCAGGAGCAGGCAGCGAGCACGGTGCCGTCCCGCAGCACGCTCCCGTGGCCGACAACGCTCTTGTTGCCGATGTAGGCGTTGCGGCCTAGCTGTACCGGGTGCAGCACG
>JAULBY010044298.1:0-12874 GCA_032358315.1 Ophiocytium majus
GTATTTTGCACGTGCTGGCATCAGTGGAAGGTCACCTCATTCTGGGTAAAAATGCACTCCATGCACTTGTCATGCACCGTTAGCAGGCCGCCGGTACATACTTGCACACGCGTTGCAACACCCAATCATAACATTGTCGTGTTCGCCGGCTGCGCTGGTGCGGCAAAGGGCATCACATATGCACACATATGAGGATGTGTCATTTTGGGTGTGCATAACGGGGAGCGAGCCTGAGCACCAGCGGTCACTGCAGTCACGGTGGTGGTCACAACTAAGTTGAAGTAGCGGTCACTGCAGTCACGGTGGTGGGCACAACTAAGTTGAAGTAGAAGGCAGCCTGAGCCAGTTGAGGCGCCCCTTGAGCAAAGACTCTGGCCCAAAGCGCAAAGAGACTGGGCCAGGCACACCACCAAACGCCACCACCCTGCGCCCATCCAAGTGGCCAACTACTTCAGCATCAAGTTCCTTGGCCAGGCGAAGCCGCCGCTTCATCGTTAGCACTGGTCAGACAAAGCATGGTGGCAGGGCAGGCACATGGCTTTGCATGACACAGGAAATGTGTGTGCCGGAGCGCCACTCACTCGCACGCCTCCCAGGTCAGCGGACTGGGTATGCCCTCCTGCTCCGCCCTTATCTTAGACAGCACCTGCACATAGCACATGCAGCGCAGTGGCCACTGTCATGGCATTTCATTGCTATCCGTGACAAGCTTAGGCAAGCTTGACACAGGCATGCATGCTGTGCTCTGGCTAGCACCGGGAGGTCACCCGGGGCGGTGCTCCAGTGTTGTGGCCACAGCTGGTGCTTTCAAAGTTGCTCTTGTTTCAATGCGACAAACGCTGCCTGGCTACTTGGTCGTCAACAGAGGAGCTTGGATCTACAGTGCACTATGCGGGCGCATACACGAGCAGTAATGCCACTGGTGCAGGTGTAAGCTGCTTGCTACCATATGCATGCGCCAAACACAGCCAGTAACCATGGCTATGGGCACATTGGTTGTGCCACTGGATGTGCAGCAGCTCCCTCTGAGCACTGTGGCATGAACTTGCCTCGGGGTAAGAGGGCAGCAGGTGGAGGGCCATGCACATGGTCGACGCTGTCGTCTCGTAGCCTGCCAGCATTATGGTCACCACCTGCACTCACGCGCACCAGCCGGCATGGAAGTTGGAGTTCGGCAGCAGTGGCGGTGGCAGCAGCACATCAACACAAGTCAGCTGTTCTGCTACAAACTGGATGGATGGCGGCACCGACACCGTGCAACACCAAGTCAGTGCCAGGGCGTAGATTTATGTGTCCAATCGCACTGCAGTGGAGAAGCGGCATGGTGGCACATATTGAACTGCAGCATGTTACCCTATTTCGAGTGCCGCCACGTACTACTACGTTTATTGTTAGGTAAGCAGAGCAGAGGTGTGTGCATCAGGCACCATACTCAAACCCGCGTGCGGCGCCAGTTGCAAATGCCGCATGCCTGCACCTTTGCTGGCATGATGGGCATGGTGCATAGACAGCTTCGTGCATGCTCACACATGTGGACCAGCTAGGTAACAAATGCCGCATGACTGCACCTTTCATTGGCATGGTGCATAGCCACACTGTTGTTCGTGTACACGTGCTGACCGGCCAGCAATACTTAAGCCACCAGTTCAGGACAAGGGTAAACGTTGGGCTTCTGCGCAGCAGTAGAGTATTTGCTGCGGACCGGCCAGCAATATTTGAGCCACCAGTTCAGGAAAAGGGTAAACGTTGGGTTTCTGCGCAGCAGCAGAGTATTTGCTGGGGTAGTGCGTCACAGAAAGAGGCCCACCTGGTCCTCTATGACCCCGTCTGTGAGCTCGCCAGTGGACAGCATCAGTGACAGGGAGTCCGTCTGCTCAGCGCAGCCCTGCTGCCGCCGCTCCGCTATCAGCCCCTGCACGCGCACAGCACACCAGCATGTAATACATGTATGTATAAGTTGCACTTCAACAAGTATAATGCGTACTAGTTGAAGTAACACTGTATGTGTACACAGTACTACTACTAGTTTGGTGGTTCAGAGCACTTTGTGCGTTCGTGCGTACACTGCCGGGCATGTGCCATGCCCACGAGTGTGCGGGCATGCATGACATAGGCTCATGCATGACATAGGCTCATGCATGACATAGGCTCATGCATGACATAGGCTCTTGCACGCCCACAAGCGCAAGTAAATACAACTGCTACTGGTAGTACAATGGTATATCACGGCACCTGGCCTCTCCGGGCCGCAAGCATCTGGTTCAAGGGGTTGCACGGTGACATTCGCGGCTGCTTGAGATTGCACAGCAAAACACGGTACTGGCAGGAGTGACCGCCGCACATGGATGCAGCAGGCTGTCAGAGGTTGAGAAGATTGAGACTAGTGGCAGCGGAAGGCATGCGATATGGTACTGAAGTGCGCTGCAGGCGGGATACATTATCGAAAACATGGACAACTGTGAAAGCAGCAAGCCTTGCACTGCCATGTAAACGCCATGCAACTGCCATGTAACTGCCATGTAACTGCCATGCAACTGGTGGTGACTGGGTGAGTGCGGTGCTGTGGCACAGTTCGTCAGTAGTCGCTGGCATGGCTCATGAACCCCTTGCATGTGCCTGCATGAAGCACCTGCAACCCTTGCCAGCACTGCTCACTAAAGCACACAGGTTCACTGCAGCGCCATAACTGCGAGCATGCACGTGGCGCCACTTCACTTTCAGGCATCAATACTCTCTGTTGCTCACCTGCACAATGGGGGTGAGCCACAGGCGTGCGCGGATGCCTCTGGAAAAGGCGGTCCCAGGGAGGGGAATGGGAGGCGCAAAGGTGGCGCTCCAAATGTCCACCAGCAAGCTTGCCACCTCCTCCACCTGCAATGCTCTCTCGCACACAAGGTATGCCAGCCGCGTCAATGGTTGACACAAAGTTAGTGACGCGTCAGGGCTTACAACGTATTTTATACCGGTACGTTACACAAAATACAGTGTATTTCTACGCACAAAAAAGCGGTACACAGCGTATCTGCCAAGTAAGTATGTTTCTGTAAGTACGTTGTACGCCGTAATTACATACGTTGTACCGGTACGGCATATAAAGAGATATGTACTGAAGCATACGCTGTGACCTATCACTACACAAAGTGGTTGCACTGGCTGATAGGTGGGGCAGTGGTGTGCGCCAAGCCTGTGGGTGGGCCAGCATGGCAACGGTGCTAAAGCATGCTGCATGCATTAGATGCTGAAGTTGTTCAAATATTATACAGCACACATGTGCACTTGCCTTGGCAGGAGCGGCGTCGCCCAGCCCAAGCACCAGCCTCACAGGCAGCTCCATCATGAGGCTGCGCACAGGGTTGTACACCTGCGGCGGCATGCGTGTGTGTGGATGCGGTTCGGGAGCCATGTGCATCAGTGAGTGGAGGGAGTGGGGAAACTGACCAAGGAAAAGGTGAACTCATGAAATCACATGGGCAGCAAAGGTTCAACAAAAAATGTCTGCCATTGCGCTGCAACTGTGCCGCCTAGACAGAAGGTCTGTCACGCCATGATGAGCAAGTTGCCATCGCCACCTGCGTTTTTGGTGCACGCACTGATGCCGTTGATGCACGCACCGCACCACGAGTATGCGGCAGCGGTGCACGAATTTGCGGGCACCGCGCCGCCTTCGTGCCACCGTTTTCACATACTGCTACCACGCACCGCTTCACGACTGACACAGCAGACGCACAGCCTCACCCACATGGTGCTATGATTCACTTAAATACTGACCAGCCAAGCACATGGAGCACTGCACCTTGGTAGCTTCGCCCAGATTTGGCTCGACAACCTTGCGCACCCAGGCAGCGCACGCAGCCTCAATGCGGGACACGTAGGTGGCCAGCACACGCGCCTGCACCATTGTGTTACACCACACACACCGCGGTACCTTGAGGAGTTCATGAACATCCATCCAACAGGCACGGCAGCTGTCGGCTCGTGTCGCCAGCAATGTCGGTTGCACTGTGCACGCAATCTCTTAGACTACATGGCACCGCTGAAGGCAAGCGCACACGCGTACATACTACTTCGAAGTATCACTCCTATTAGTATTGTAGGTGCGATGGCACACTGGCACACTGGCCACAGTGGTGCACCTGCCACGCCTGGGCTTTTGACTCATGGCTCATGAGTCATGAAGCACGAGCATACAATCTTACATCAGTCAGTGCTGTAAGTTACACAGGCACATGAGTCATGACTGTGGCGAGCGCGGACTGCCAAGGCGGTCCTCCCCACCAGAGCTGCTGCCGCTGCTACTAGTACCCGTTGCCACACCATCCGCATGTCACTGACATGGCGACACAGGGTGACTGAGCCTGCAGGGCTACTGGCATACACTTGTTGTCCCGGCGTTTATGTATGCTCGATATGATAATCAATGGTATCAGGATAGGGCTGCATGAGAGCTGCTGCAGTGTGAGTAAAAACCCCAGTATTCTGGGCATAAATCTGGGGCCTGCCGTGTCAACCAGGGATGCTGCTTGCAGGTGTTTTGCCACACACTCTGGTGTTACCATCACAGGTTTTTGAACCACACCACAGCAACTCACGCTGATGGTTGGGTGCAGCAGCCGCTTGACGCGCGAGTGCTCGTGGCCTTGTAGGTTCACCACGGAGCGAGGCCCCCACATGATGAACCCGGGCATGTGCTGCGTGTCCAGCACCTGCATAGGCACGCCGCCACACAGAATGGTTATAACAGTAGAATGAAGAATGGTAAGAAAGACTGTAGTTGAGATCTAGGTACAGTGCACTCGCGATATAGTGCGGGGTGGTGTCACAGCCCCTACCCCGCACTATATCGAGACCCGCACCATATCGAATAGGGCATTGTATATGACTTTGTAGTATGGTAACATGTGCGCTGTCACAGGCGGCTGGACCCCGCAGCAGATTGCATACCGCACTATATCGCGAGTGCTCTGTAATGCATAATACACTGCCAGTGGCTATGCACCTACACAGCGGCAAGGGCTGGCAACACATTATGGGGGGCAACGGGCACCTGCTGGTTGACAGCCTTCCTGATGTGATATTGCCATGCGCGTGCACGCTCCCTGGCAGTGTGCTTGCAGTCTAATGGCGGCCACGACAGCAGCTACTGAAATGCTGATGAGGAACAGATATGTGGGTTGGACTTGGGCAGGTGCTCAGCTGCTCAGCAGAGGGTGAGCTGCAAGCCCCACACGGCAGGCACGAAAATATTGTGTGTTGTGCTGGTTTGCGCACACGCCAGTGACCATGCAAATGTGCACGAGCAGAGGCACAAACCCACAGGCATGGGACAAATGTGACACGACATTTGTTAACACTTTTCAGAGACATATAAATACATGTTTATATGTGCATGCCTGAAACTGCTGCAGCAGCATAGGTACTTGCCTTTGTGCCTTCGTGGCGCGATGTGAGGCCGATCCTCACACCCTCCGGGCTGATGATGGTAATGGCGCTGTTCCAGAAGAGGGTGGTGCGCACTACCGGCCCATACGTGTTCCTCCACTGCAGCTGTTAGGGGCAGTGACGGCCACAAAAGAGCACCTAGCGTTTGGCGGTGGCAAGAACTGTGTGACTCGCGCAAGTGGGCACACGAAGCCGCCGTTTACTAGGATGTCGTCGTATTAGTGTTACAATGTGAGAAAGGTGTTCAACAGTATCTGCAGGTGGTGCTGCGCATGCATGCTACTGGAACAGCACCAGGAGTGCAGTATGGTATCGTACACTTCCTTGTCTTACTTAGCAATATTCTGGCATCACAGGTGGGTGTAGCAGGGAACACCGTGGTCATGAACTTCAAGCAGGGATACTTTATAAGATATGAGGCCGCACAGCTGTCAATTGATCAATAGGAAGGGATGCTGCATTGCAAGCGCAATTGGGCGGCAGTACGCCGCCGGCACTAGCTGGCAAAGCTAAAAATCTACATCATCTCACAGTAATCTCCCACGGCTCAATCCCAGCCCACAGCTGTTTCCAGGAAGGGAAGGAGCAGCAGCAGTGGCGGCGGCAGCGGCAGCAGCAGCAGCAACACAAGGAGGTGGTTGCGGTAGTAGAGGTAAGCAGGTGCAGAGATAGGAAGTTGCAGCGTAAGAGGATAAATAATTATAAACACAAGGCGAGCGCCGCATTAACGTCTCATTAGTGCTGCGGCACTTTGGTGCGCACCACAGGAAACGTGCTGGCTAACTTTGACAACTGCTTCTGCTGCTGCTGCTGCTCTGTTGCTTGCGGCTGCTGCTGCGGTCGTTGCTGCACCAGGACCCGTTGTTAGGGCGGCCTACACTGGCCAACAGGGTCACTGCAGGATGGCCCGCCGTCGCCCTCCCAAGACACCGAAAAAGCAGTGGATGTAGCAAGAGCAGCAGCAGCAGCTGGCCAAAGCACAACACGGCACCAAAAGGTCGCACCAGATACAGTAGCCGCACCTTTCTTCGCTGTAGAAGGTGGAACAGCAGGTTGCAGATGGGGCGCACAATGGGTAGGGGAAGATCAACCAGCGGCGACACCCTTGGCGGCAGTCTCGGTCCCAGCAAGCGGTTCACGATGCTGTGCAGAGCAAAGGCAAGCCAGACCGAGGCGGCAAGTCCGGCCATGCCTGCCACAGTGGTCAGGTATGGGGACAGGGATAGCGGCAGAGCCCCCATGGTTGGCATCGCCGCCACGAAGAAGCCCCCTTTGTGTGTGTGGCGACAACACAAGGACATGAGCCTCGATTTCCAACTTCAACTTCAAGCATAAACTTCAAGTGCCAAACCACGCGCGGCGCGTTCGCCTTGCCCATCACACAAACACACACAGGCGCACACACACAACCACCGACACCAGCACCAGAGCTCTCGAGAGGACGGCAATGCTAAAAAATGTTGATCAGCCGCCGAAGCCCAAAAGGGCTGGAGGGGAGGACGACCCGACAATGTACCCGACAATGCACCTCGCGAAGGTGATGCTGTCAAAAAGCTGTCAAGCCGTGATGAATCTCTGATGATGTTAGTTATTTTAGCAGCACCCGCCGCACCGACGCCTGCAACGGAAGCAGCACCACCGCAGCAGCATACGCTTGCTCCTCAAACAGGCCGCCCCACGTCCGGCAGCAGCATGCGGGCCTCCGGCACAGCTGCTGGCAACAACACAAGGTTTGTTGAATGCGCCTGCACTACAGCTGCTTGCGAACAAGTCGTTTGCAGCTGCGTGTTGAGCGCTGCGTTGAGGTGCTCCAACAGTTGTTTCAGCTGTTCGAAACAGCAGCACCAGTTTTACCAGCACCAGCACCAACAGCAGCAACGGCGCAACTGCACCCGCTCGTCCAAGGATTCACGGTCAGCGTGTCAATCTGTGTGCTGCGGTGCATGCGCGCGACAGGTGTTCTCTTTCCGGCCGCAGGACACGGTGGATGAGGACAGCATGGTGTCAGCTGGACTCAATGTTGCGTGCGAGCAGTACAAACATGTCAACGACATAGTGGATGAGTTCCGCAAATTTCACGCTGTCCCGAGCAACAAACAGGTGCAACAGCCCGTCACCTGGAACTTACTTGAAGTACAAGTGTCCACCGCTGAATTTTTTTTTGGAACCAAGTACTCAACTAATTTGCCGCACCCAATACTAGATGTCAGGTAGTGACAGGGTTCAGTCAGGGTGGCTCAAATTGAAGTGGGAATGGGCAGCAAGTCCCGGGAGGGGTAAGTTAGACACACGGTGTAGACATTTTGTTTCGCAGAATGTGCCACAGACCAGCAGATGACATGACATTCAAGTTCGTGCTTTATGCCACAGGGCTTGCGTACTTTTTTAGGGCCGTCCGCCACTGGCACGCAGTTGCCTTGGGACATGCATGCACCAGCCAGAGACTCTGTCCTTAGATCCTCCTTCAAAACAAGTAGCTGCTTGACGATGAAACTGCTGCAAGTCTGGCTTGACCCTTGCCTAGCAGCAGCTGGTGCCGGACCAGCAGTGGGTTAGCCGCACCAGCAACCAAACAAAAGTAGTGGCAGCAACAACTGCTGCAACACTTACATTTCACCATCTGTTACTTGCCACGCATGTTGACCGCCCCTACACCCGCCAATTTCTGCCGTCACAGGTGGTGTGGTACACGACGATGGCATGCCAAACTTCCTTCATAACAAATAGCCGCTAGATGGTAGACCTGCCTGATGTTAGGTTTATCCGTTTTAAAGTTGCCTAAGAGCAGCAGCAGTAGCAGCGGCACTCACATTACTCAGTTCTGACTTGCCTAACTTATGAAACGCCTCTTCACTACCCTTTTTGCCCGTACAGGTGGTGTGGTACATCCATGACGATGGCATGGGCGGCGAGCTACATGTCGAGCAGCTTCGCAACCCCTATGTTGGCGTCAAGACCGCCGATGAGGCAGAGATCGCGCAGGTGCATGCGAATGTCTTTTCTGAACACGGAAGCTGCCGGTGGAAATGGATGTTTTGTAGGTTGAACGCGTCTGCATGTGCTTGCCAAATACGGCAGTCCCAGCCACCATCGTTTCAACACTCACACAGGCCAAATTGTGAACCGTGTGCACACGGCGACACAGCAGCTGCTCGCTACTACTGCCGGCGCCCTTGGAGGCAAACATGGTAGACCTGTTGGCCAAGGCGCACACGGCTGCTACAGCAGTGCCTGCGTGCTGCCACAGTGTTCGCAGTCAACGAAAACTGTTCCCGTTGCTAATTTTGTGAGCACATTATACATCAAATTCTGCATGTGTCAGACTTTGGCAGTGGCAGTAGAGGAGCATAAACTGTCCCTGCCGACCAACACCCCTCCTGTGTGCACCTATCCCGCTGGTGCATGCCATGAACTCTGGTGCAGGTCGCGATGCCTTGGCGCAACAGAGAGGACATGACGGGACGCCACTACTTTCGCTTTATGACCCTCACCCAGACAGTTCAGCAAGGCGCCGCCACGTACCACCAGTGGTTTGTGCCAGAGCTGAGGGAGGTGACCGAGCGGCGGGATACGGTGCGCTTGTGCCTCTAGCAAGTACTGAAGTATGCATGTCTGGTGATGGGTCACAGCGTACCAATTGTTCATTATACTACGGACAGTACTGTATTAAGCTGTATGACCTCTGTAAACATGGCGTATAACATATTCAACGTAGGCATTATACGGCAAACTTGCCGTGTATCGCATTTTTGGGCGTAGAACTGCGTAGAACTACGCTGTTTTGTGCATACATGTTCATGTTGTAACTTATAAAGCACCGCTATGCGCCGTGACGCAACACCATGCATTCATGACAGAGTCTGGACGGCGGACAACGGTGCGCCCTGTGTTTTTGCATCATATGCGTGCCTGGTCATTGGGCAGGTGCTGGTCACGGTTGCATACCTTTGTGGCACACCTTGTTTCACCATTTAAGCCTGCTGGCAAGACTCCGCGGCAGTAGCGAGAACCGTGTAGTAGTACCCCTAGAGAAGTGAACTCACACAACGCGTTGTCACGCATGGAGAGTGTGAATCCTCAACTGTGGGCTTGTTTGCTGCGTGCCGCCACAAGGGCGCCGATACCATTGGTGTGCGGCGGACCAGGAACGGTAGTGTGTCCTGGAACCACCATTGGTTGCTGTGCTCGTCTCTTGTAGGGGATTACCAAGCGTCCTCAAATAGGCAGCATTTTCTTTACCTGCGTGCCAGGAAGGCTGCTGTTCGAACAGCTACGTGTGCTCATGTACATACGAAGTACTACATGCTTCAGAAGTATGTTCATGAGAAGGTTCAGAAGTACAGTATACTTCGAAGCATATATGTTTATGAGCTCGCCAGGCAGGCTACGTGTGTGCTTGAAGTAGCTGGGCATGTGCTGCCTCAGCTGCGGCGGCGGCATTTGTCTTTGCAGCAGTGGCCCTTGCAGCACCTTGCCTGCACCGGAGGCACAGCCCGCTCACAGCTGCAACACTGATGCCGTCCCTGTACACACCGCCCTCTGCCGCTTGACACATGCCAGGCGGTGGTGGCCTGGCAGCGGCCTCTTCGCACGCCCTTCCGTGTGTCCTACGTGCTGCTGTCACGGCCTGTGCCGCGCAAGCAGCGGCGCAACACAAAGGTCAAGGCGCTGCCTGCGCCGTGGACGCAGGTGCCGCTGGACTCATCGCGGCAGTCTGCCAACGTGAGCAGCCTGGTGTTCACACGGCCCAAGGAGAGCTGTGAGGTGGTTGTCATGGCGGTGCCGCGCGGACAGGTGAGGTCAATTTCGAGCCTGTGCATTTTTCTAGTGCCTACTGTACTTGTTCTTGTTTTTGGCACTTGTGGGTGTGCAAGCGCCCAAGCCACGCATGCCAGCGTGCGCGAAGCAATGGTACCAACCGGCACACTATGTTGTCATGGCTGTGCCGCGTGGGCAGGTAAGGGCAGTTTTAGCCATGGAGTGCACCTGCACATCTATACTTCGTACTTCTAGAAGTATACTATAGTAGACTCCGAAGTATATACTGGGGCGGTGTTACCCCTGCACCGTGCAATCACAGCACACTGAATCATGAGGGCAGCCTAGGTATCTATAGTTGTGCAGGTGCACACACCCTGATGTATGTGCTTCGCGCTCCTATCAACACTCGCTTACAACATTTGCGCACTGCAGAATTGACAACACGTTGCGTCATCTCAACACTCGCTTACAACATTTCCGCACTGCAGAATTGACAACACGTTGCGTCATCCTCTGCATGGCAGTGTGGGGCACCGCCTCCTCCACCTTGCGCCACACAGCCCCAACTGGCGACAGCCAAGTAACACCCTGAACACTTTCAACTTCACCTTGCGCAGGTGGACGTGAGCCGCAGCGCCAACACGGAGAAGCGCGGCATCCGCAGCCAAGCCGCCAAGGCAAACAGCAACAGCTGGGTGTCGCGTCCCCTGGTCGTACGAGGCTGGAGCACCATGGGTGGCGCCCCCAGAACGCCAGCGCAGCCAACAAAGAGGAAGGCCGGCCCTGCCACGATTGAAGCCGGTGCTGCCAAGCGCACTCGCAAGGCCGGGGCTCCGCCGACACCCCAGCAGCTGCACCATGAGCCACTTGTGCCGCAGCAGCCAGCGCAGCCGCCGCTGCAGCCGCAGCAGCAGGTGCCGCAGCCGCAGCCACTGCCGCAGCCAACCCCCCCCCAGCAGCCGCAACAGCTGCCGCCGCAGCAGCCGCAGCAGGTGCCCCCCCCCCCTGCGCACCTCCAGCCGCAGCAGCCTCATCCGGCGGACCCTCAGGCTGCTGCGCCAGACCACAGCTTCCCCACGTGCGTCCTGTGCGTGGAGAACGCGCCCGCGACGGTGGTGCAGATACACGCGCACCAGGACGTGGGGCACGCCGTCGCTTGCACGACCTGCCTGGGCCCCATCCGTGGCTACTTCCGCCGCCAGTGCGTGTCCCTGGGCTGCAACGCGGAGGTATCTGGGTACGCAGACCTGGGGCAGCCGGGGGAGGGGCCGGGAGGCATGCGCGCTCGTGCCCGCCGCCTGTGCGACAACTGTGAGGAGAACCCGGCCGACACGCTCCTGCTGCCGTGCAACCACGCAGCCTGGTGTGGGACGTGCATGGCGCCTGCTAAGAAGTGCCCGCAGTGCAAGGAGCGCATCGTGCGGCGCATACGCCTGTACCCGGAGAGCTTCAGCTTTGCGCCGCCGCCGGCCGCCGCTGGCGCTGGCGGCGGCGCGGCACAGGGGTGAGGACAGGGTTGGGAACATTGAGGTGCTGTAGTGGCCACACTGACAGCAGTGCTCAGCGTGGCTGGCGTGCTCTCTGTCAAGTGAGCGCGCACAAGTGCCGCTGTGTGGCGGGTATACCACTTCAGGAGCTTGGAAAGCTGCAGCATGGCATCCTCTGAGGGGCACTGCTGGCGGGCTGGCACTTAGGCGCAGGTGCACTTGCGTAGTGACATGCTGGTGACTCGGGCGTGTCAGGTGCCACTGTGCACAACACCACGCTGCCGCCACCTACATGCCTTGTCTCATGCGCAGCGGCTGGGCACCATTGAATGCATCTGCGGGTAGCAGCATACTAGGTGACCTGCATACCCACCGCCAGCTATGATCGCAGATGCAGCATCTGAGATACTACATGTATGGTGGAGCTTGGCACACTTTGCAGCAGTCAGCCATCAGCAGTCACTCAGTCGCCTCATGTGCACTGGCTGCCGAGCACGTGCAGCACACCTGGTGCGTGGGACATCAGTCCCACTCTATTTTGGGCACAGGCTCCTGCATACTTGGCTATGCACACTGCTGAGCACGCGCAGCTGATGAGTGGGATATCAATTCACTCTGTGTCCGGGGCGCAGATTCCTGCATGCCTGCTTGTGCACTCTTGCTGCTGGGGGACATCAATATACTCTGTTTTGGGCACAGGCTTCTGCTCTCTTGCTGCTCTCTCTCTGCTCTGCGGTGGTGCCTGTGCACGCACATACACAACCCCAGCGCTGCGGCATTGCAGGAGGACATACATAAATGTTTACAAGTGTAAGGCTTGTTTTGTTTACGGGAAGGGTAATGCCCTTGCGTGCCGCATAGCCAATGGCCCAATGCCTCCTTTCAGCTGCAGCAAGTTAATTTACAACTTGCCGCCGAATGCCGTGTGGTAGTGGCCATGCCATGTAGCGGTACACAGACACCCCCCGCTACCGTCATGTGCCTATTTAGGCCGACCGGACATATTATTAGGGACCCGATTAAGAATAGGTCCGACACGGTAATAGGACAGCAAATTAACATTCAGATGCAGGGTCGGACACGAATAGGGAAACGTGCTGTACAGCAGCCCCATGCCTCCGCATGGCTGACATCCAGCATGTGATCAGGCAGCGGCCGCTGCCACTGGCCCTCGACCTCATCATCAG
>JAULBY010044309.1:0-12873 GCA_032358315.1 Ophiocytium majus
GTGAACGCGATGGATTCATAAATTTGTCCCGTGGACGTGGTCATGAATTGTGCGGACCAGCTTCTTGCTGTTGGTGCCGGTTTGGGGTTGCTCCGGTGCCCGAAGCCACACAACACAGAGAGTGGCCTGGCGCGTGTTATGGCCGGGGAGAGGACACGCGCGCCACCCGGCAATGTGTACAAGACCACCAGCAGACCTCGCACCAGGCTGGCTGCGCTGCTGCACTGGTGCGGCGCCAGCGCTGAGCTGGCAGCAAGCGCCAGCAGGCCCAGGCACCCGCCACAGCTTAAAGCCTGAGGCCGACGTGCTCGCAAGCGAAAGGCGCGGTTGCCCTATAAAAAAACGTTTTTTTATAGGGCAGCGGTTCGCCGCTCGCGCGCGCGTGCGGGTTGGTTGGCTGGCGCCGCTGTGCAGTACACTACTGTAGCGCCGGGCGCAGAGTCCATGACACGGCAGCCGACGCCGTCGTGCTTAACCTCAAAGAACAGGTTGTTCGCGTCAGTCTCAGTCAGTAGCTAGCGAGTGACCTTTTGAAGTTGTCAGGCTGCTGCTCCAGGAGCCCAAAATGGCGGCAGCAGCAGCGCACTCTAGGCTAGTTAGCTGCTGTAGGTGCACTCACTCCTGCACTTGCTCCTTGGCTTTCGAACTCCCGGTTTTTGGGCACGCACGGTGGTAGTCATTTTTTGTGGGTTCTCGGAGATCACAATCATCTAATTTTCATACAGTGTACACATGTGGCGCGTGGTACGCTGGCATGGTACGTTGGCATGCAAGGCTCGGGGTGTGCACACCCACCAGCAAATGAGTGATAAAGTATTGCTGGGTCCGAGGTCCAACACAAAGGTTCACAAGAGTGTCATGGTGCTGCTGCCAGTGGCAGCCGGCTAGCTACACCGTGACTTGGCTTACTGTGGCAAATATCGACAAAACAAGCGGGTGAGCGAGGCTTTTTTAAAGATCTGAGAGATCCTGTGGCTAGCCATGGCTGCTGAACAACCACACAGAGTGTCACAACACACTGTCACGTCCTCATGTCCTCATGCCCTTCAAGTTGTCACCCTCCAAAAAATACCAAGCTCTCTCCGGGCGCGCGCGTGTGTTGTGCCGGGGTTGTTCTGTGCAAAAACGACGAGAGACCTGAGAGCTGAATGAATGGCGAAGAGGTCTCATAACACAAAATTCGAGATCGACAGCACAGCACAGCAAGAAGCACTGCGGGTCAGCAGCACCAATCACACTGGACAGGATCGCCGCAACAGCCCCGCGCGGTGTGTGGCGTGCATCATCCTTGACGCGCGCCCACACGGCATGGAAGGTGACCGCCTGGTTGGAGGGCCAGGCAAAGAAGACATGGGGGGCCTGGAGCCCGGTGCTGCTGCCAACAACGTCAACGGTGGCGGCAGCGGGCGGTGGCTGGCCCCTGTTTCGACACTGGCTCCGGCTGCCAGGGCTCACCACGAGAATGCCACCAGGTAAGTCACCAAACCTGCGCACCCAGCCTCTCTCTTTCCCGTCGACAATCCACAAAACACTTGGGATGTTCCCCCGCTGTTTGCCACTGCAGCAAGACACCAGCACCGCTATGTGGCTGCCCGTGATGCGCTGGCCTGTGCGCATGCGACGGGTGCAGGCCATGACCATGTTGTTGCTGCCTGCCTGTCTGCCTCCCCTTCCTACATGCCGCCGCCATACCGCCGCCGTGGTGGGTCATTTCACTTTGTTGCTGCTGGCCTGTCATCATCCCTCTCCAGAACACACTGTAGCACACACACCACCAGCTAGTGGCCATGTTCGCCTGTTCACACAAGCGTAAGTAAACACAAGTGTTTGTGATTCTGCTGCTCCCCCCCCGCCTACCAGACTGGTGGAAATAGGCGCCACTGGCCGCTCCCAATTCTGCAACAACTCCATCACCACCTCCAAGTACACGGTGCTGAGCTTCATACCTCGCAGCTTGTTCGAGCAGTTCCGGCGCCTGGCCAACCTGTACTTCCTCGTCATTGTTGTTCTCATGGTAAGTACAGCAGGGTTCACACACGCACCGCTGCTGCACTGTGCTGTGATGTGCATAAACACCATACACATGGCCGTTTGCTGAGCAAGGTCTGCATCTGGCTCACATGCCTGCCATTTGCTGAGCAAGGTCTGCATCTGGCTCACGTGCCTGGGAGATCCAGTGCACACCACACATGCCAGTTGGCGCTTGTGCCTGTGTGCATGTTCAGCATGTCAGTAGCACCAACTGCGCTCGCGCGGGGCGCACCTGAAGCGCGGGATGGCGGGCGCAACACATTTTGCACATGAAATTTGTGACACCATCTGATCCATGCGCTCTGAGGTTGTGCCTTCGTTGGCAGCACCTGGCAGGCCGAACTGCCAGTCAAAGCTGGCCCTCACACACGCGTGCACGATGGCTGGCTTCCGCACCAAGCACCAAACGCTGAGCTGTTGTGCTGTGTTTTTTATTCCAAGTAGGCACTAGGGTAGCCCAAAGATATGCACACTGGTCAACATCAGCTGCCACCAAGTAGGCATTAGGGTAGCCCAACGATATGCACACTGGTCAACATCAGCTGCCAAAGCAGCCTGCCACTCACATGTGTTGGGGGCACAAAAATAGCTCTCTCCCATGCATGTCCTCAGGGTGCTGCTGAGCACCACCTGCTGCTGCTTGTCTGTTGTGTGTGCGTGTGCGCAGAGCTTGGGCACCTATACGGATCTCTTCCAGAGCCCTCTCCCTCCCTATGTCGTCCTCGCACCGCTCATTATAGTGCTGGCGATATCCATGCTGCAAGAGGCGTTCGCTGACGTCAGGCGCCACCGCAGCGATGACGAGGTGAACTTCAGATGTGTGCACTTGTTGAAGTTACCACTTCACACTGCACCAGCCGAGACTCGAAGATCCATCTGTGTGTGTGCAGACCCATGCTGGTTATGGCATACAACATTCTACCCAGAGATAATGTGCGGCTGGTTGTTTGTCAAGCTCCCCCACCGTTCACCACCTCCGCACCGCGCCCCCCCTCCGCTGCTGCCGCCCCCTGCACCACAACTTGAACTCCTGGCACCGCGCCTCTGTGCCAGACAAACACGCGGGACGCACGCACGCTGCGCCCGGCTGCTGAGCACGTCATGTGGAAGGATATTCGGGTGGGGAACATTCTTCTGGTCCAGGGCGGTTCCCCGCTGCCCGCGGACATGGTGCTCCTCGCAACGTCGGAGCACGAGTCCTCGTGCTACGTGGAGACCGCGCAGATTGACGGGGAGACAAACTTGAAGTTGCGTCGCGCGCCGCCCGGCATGAAGATCGGCGCCAAGGGCACAACTTCAAGTGGTGACGGTGCTCAGCAGCAGCAGGCGTGGCAGCAGGGCGATGTGGAGGAGGCTACTGCTGAGCAGGGTGGAGGGGGTGCTCCGCAGCATCTGGGGGTGGAGGGTGCGGCTGCGGTGGTGGCGGGGCTGGGTGGTGTGGTGGAGTGCGACCTGCCCAACCTGAGCATTCACACCTTCACGGGGGTGCTGAAACTCACGGTGAGCCACATGTGGCCATTCATGAACATGCATGAACACATGAATACATAGGAGTGCGTGTGGTGAATGGGTGGGGGTGCGGCTGGCGGCTGTGCGTTGTGCAGAGCCGGCCAGGTGCTGATAGCCAAACTCGGACGGACACAAACACACACCATTTTTTTCTTGTCCCAGAAAGGCTGGGAAGGTGCTCAACTTACTTGTAGCGAGTTTGCTGCACCTGGTGTGCCAAAGAGAGTTGTGCGTTACACAGGGCTCCGCAAGCGTGCTGCATGCCTGAGGCTTTTGATGTGAGCGGGTGCGTGCTGGCCGTGTATGGGCGCATCAGCAGCAGGTGCTAAAGTAGTGCAAACCACCAGCAGTCTCCAGCTGGCTTGAAGCCACCATGTGTGTGCAGTGTCAGTCAGTTGCCACTTGACACGGGTGCTGCGCACAAGCTCAAAGGGTTCAGTCCACCCCTGGTAACTTAAAGCACATGTGGTGGCTGCACTGCGCTGTGCTGGCGCAGGTGTTGCATGCGGTATCTGCCGCGCGTAGCAGCACGCTCAGGGGCTGTGCACATCCGCAATGACTTCATGAGGGATGCAGCACTGGGCAAAACACACGCATGCATGGGTAGCCTCAAGTGTGGTGCTGGGCTGTTCACTGCTGCGGGGTACTCCGCAGGCGCGCATGCGCGCAAATACTTGTGATGTACTTGAGAATTATCATATACCTGAAGTATACTTGAAGTACTTCTTGAAGTAAGTGTATGAAGTACAAGTGGGCCATGGCATGCCTGTCGCTGCATAATTGAAGGGTATGCTGTGTGTGCTTCTGGTGAGCGCAAGGTAAGGACATACCACAGCAGTACTTCGACACAGGGCGGTGAAAAGCTTGCGACTGCACTTGTATAGATGACTGCTGCAGGTAGTCCACTGCAGTGTGCATCTACGTCACTTATGAGTTAAATTTTGTGGCCTGATGGCAAGGACCCGGGGCGTTTGATGGACATAAGGGCATGCACAAGTGCTTGTGCAGCGGCCTGTATGTACAAGTACCTCATCATTTTAAAAGCATTGCAAACAGGGCTCGCCAGCCGACTGTAAGCAAAAGCAAAAGCAGCAACCAAGCCTCCGGCCTCTTCGTGACACCCGTTTATGGCGTGCAAACTGTTAAGTGGCTCTGCTGCCTGCTCTGCTGGCGACTTCTTTGCTGAGCACTGTTGCTGTGCTGCTGCTGCTACTGCTGCTGCTACACCAGGGGCACGACTCGGCGCTGCCGCTGGGTCCAGAGAACATTCTCTTGCGCGGTTCCGTTCTGCGGAACACGGCGTGGGCGGCAGGCGTGGTCGTCTACACGGGCAGCGACACCAAGATCATGAGGAACTCGCGCCATGTGAGGGGTGTCATGGGGATTACATGCCTACATGTGTATGCCGCTGCTGCTGGTGCTGGTGCTGTGTGTGCGCTCAGCATCCAAATGCGACATGCGGTGTCCACATTCCTCTGTCGCCTCAGGGCATTCGATTTTCAGCTGCCATCGTAGAGAGTGACAGTGCAAGGCACGTCGACCAGCAGCTGCAGACACCCAGGCATACATACTTCAACTACACTTGCAAACTTCAATTGCATGCACAGTGGTTGCAGCTTGTTGTTGCACTCACCCTGGGGGAGCTGCATTGCCACAGCCTCAGCCAACTGCACCCCGCGCTGCCCACCAACACCACCACATCACCACTGCGCGTGTGGCACGTGTGCAGGCGCCCTCCAAGCTGAGCCGGTTAGACCGCACCATCAACCATGTGGTGGCGGCGGTGTTTGCTGCGGATGTTGTGCTAGTGACGCTGAGCACGGTGCTGCTCAAGGCATGGGAGCGTGACAACTTTGCGGGCGCGACGTACCTTGGCTACTTTGTGGAAGGGGAGTCTGACGCAGGGGAATACGACCGCTTCAACGGGTGAGGCACCTCCCGGACCAGCTGCCAAAATAACTTGGGTTTGTCCCAAACAGTTGTTGTACATGATGCATGGTTTTTTGTTTGGGGGAGGTGTAATGTAATTAAGGGTGGTTGGCAGACATGTTGGTGGGAAAGGAGTTTTGGGCTAGCATGATGTGTCTGGTTGGGCAGGCAAACGTACTGCCTGCAGCTTACCTGCGGTACTGGCACCGTGCCTCTGCCTGTATTTATACTTCTAGTACCACGTAGTACTTCAGTAGATTTTTTTCTGAAGTACCACATGTACACACATACATGTACTTAAGAAGTATACATATGCCCAGGGTGACGGCGTATCGGTGAGGAGACCTAGAGTTTATCCCTCCTAGATTGAGTTTTCACATGTCTTTGAACCTGGCTCCTCTCTGTACAGCGGCATTGAGTCAACTCCCAAACCGCGTCATATGAAACGGCCACCAATTCGATATGTATGCCTACGGTGCCCTGCATTGATCGAAGCCTCACCATGGTCTCTGCTGTGTCGCCGCACCCTTTGCCCTGCAGCGGCATGGACTGGCAGACAAAGGAAACCAGCTTTTTGGCGGGCTGGCTCACCTTTGTGGTGAGTGTGACCATGTGACCACACCACTGCCGCATTGCCATTGTCAGTGGAAGTGCTTGCTGGCCGGTCGTATCATGCACTGGCCAGGTGCTTACTGCTGGTGGCCTCTGCTGCTGCCATCGCCCCTAGGCCCCCACACCGTTTGCTGCCCCCAGGTGTGGTGTGCCCTGTTGCGGCACCACCATGAACATGCACCCATTGTTGCTAACAGAAGTGTATGGAAATGTGCGCAACAGACCGCTGTTAACGCACATGTTTTGAAAATACTATGTGTGCGTGTGTGTGTTGTGGTGCTCCTCCCAGGTGCTGTATGCCAACTTCATCACCATTGCCATGTACGTCTCTGTGGAGATTGCGGTATTCTGCCAAATGCGCTTCATCAACAACGACCTCGGCATGTACAGTGCTGAGCAGGACACCCCCGCCAAGGCAAGTTCAACTACAGTGCCGTTGAAGTACTACAGTACAACTACAGCAACTTCACGTGCCATGTTGAAGTACAGACTCGGTCGCTGCTGCTGCTACTGGACAGTTTCAGCGGTACGCTGCCTTGCCAAGGTAGTATTGGCGGTGCAGCTGCCAGCCGCGCTCCACTGCACCTGCACTCACCCCGCTGTTGCCACCGCCTGTGCTGGTCCCCTCCCTCCCCCCCCCCCGCCTGCTACTGAAGCTTCTTGGCAGTGCCTGCGCACTACTGTGCTGAGCAGCCGTGCGGCCACTCCAGCACTGCCAGTTACAGCGCACTCATGCACTGCCAGTTACAGCACACTCATGCACGCTGAGCACTGCCGCTGCTGCCCAAAACATGCCAGTCGACCTCGGAGCTAGCTGGTGCGCTGGTCCCTGAAACCCGTGAAGGCGCCCGCACCAGCTGATGTTATTGGGTAGATAAAGCATGTTTTTGTTGGGCGGTGACAATTATCTAGTACCCCGTCGCGCCGAAAGTCCTGCAGCTTCCGAATCCACACAAAACCATCAACACAATGCCCAGAGGATGAACGCCACTGATATCCCAGAGACACACAGCTCAGACCACCCCTTTGCCGCCGCCGCGTGTGGTGTGCCGCCCGTGCAGGCGCGATCCCCCACCGTGGGCGACCTCGGACAGGTGCAGTACCTCTTCAGCGACAAAACGGGCACGCTGACGCAGAACGTCATGCGCTTCCGCCGCGCGTTCTGCGCCGGCAACACCTACGGCAAGCCCCTCGCAGCCGCCGGCAGCACTGGCATCACGTACTGCAGCCCAGGCGCCCCTTCCATGGCCGGCACAACCGCCGGGGCAGGGGCGCTGAGTGCGAGTGTGAGCAGTGGCACGGAGGTGGGGGGGGAGGGGGGGAGTGGCGGCCCTTTTGTGGCGGCTGCCGCGCCTAGCAATGGGGGGAGCGCGGTTGTGAGCGCTAGGGAGGGGGGAGAGGGGGGGGGGAATGGCGGTGGCGGGGATGTGAAGGGGGCGTCCACCGTGCAGTTTGACCTGGTGAGCGAGTGTGCTTTGCAGGTGGTGTTGTGTAGGTGGTGTGGCCTGGCAGAGCTGTCCTTGCAGCCAAGTGCTTGTGCCGTACAGCTGACACCAGCACGCAGCACGTGCTTGGTGCCGCAGTTGACAATGCTGCCGTCTGCAAAGGCGCCATCCTCACCCTCACGTTGGCCGGATGACAACGCGTGTGCCGCAGTGCTGTCCTGACAGCCCCCCCCACATAGCCCATGTGTTGTCTATGTAAACTTCTGAAGTAACTGCTGCTGTAACTGTGGTAACTGTCGCTTGTCACGTGCAGACCAACCTGGACACTGCATCGAGCTACAACGGCGGCGCGTGGCACCCCCTGCAGGCCCTGGCCGACAGTGCCAGGCACGGCGACACCACAGCACAGACGCTCATGGACGTGCTCAGCCTTGCGCACACAGTCGTGGTGGAGAAAGGTGCGCTGGTGGTGCTCTGATGGTCGCTTTTACGTTAATACGGCGGGCGTGTGCCTTCTGTTGTGTTGCATGTACTACTAGTGTGCCGTTGTGGTCGGTTTCTGCAGTTGATTTGGGGTGTCTGTGTGTGTGTGTGTGTGTGTGTGTATGGCCATGCGCGCGGGCGGGCTGCGTGGCTTACTTGGCAGGAATGTGTGTGCGTCCTGTCCTGTGCCATTATGTCAATGTGCTGCTGGTCCATGCCACAAGCAGGGGAAACGGGAAATGGCTAGACACAGCAGCCCCTGTGTGTGCGTGCACACTTCCAGCCTGCAGGGTCTTGCTCGGGTGCCATTTCAGCCACAGTAGCCATCCCTAGCTGTCGCTTACAGCTTGCAAACCAGCGCTTTGCAGTGTTGATAGTTCTACACTGAAAAGGTAATGCATGCTGCGTGCTGCCTGGCACCTGTCGCGCTGCTCACTCCCACTGGCAGGCCCAGTGTACCAGGCGGAAAGCCCTGATGAGGGGGCCCTGGTGGAGGCTGCCGCAGTGCTGGGGTGAGTTAGCAACGGCACTCAACACCTGCTGCTTGACATGCGCCAGCTGCTGAGCACCACTGCTGCTGAGCACCCACTGCTGAGCACCACAGAGGATGAGCATCACTGCTGCTGGGCGCCGCTGCTGGTGCTTGTGGCTGCTGCTGGTGATCTCGGCTGCCCTGCTTATGCGCACTGCTGCGTGATGCTGTGGGCTTGAAAGCCTGTGCCGAGCAGTGGCAACGAGCCGGCGTTGCAGTAGTGACAAGCAATCTCATGAGGGCTACTGTTGCCATGGGGCTGCAATAAGGTGTGGTGCTAGTCACAGGCCAATCCACAGGCCTACCATGGCAGAGCCACGGCAATTGGTGCCTTGATGTACCAACACCCCCATTTCTCTGCCAGCCATCAAGCACTACCAAAAGGTACCAGTCTTTTACAGGCCACAAGTGCAGCAACACCAGCTTTGCTGTGTCCTGTGCTGGGACACACAGGTTTTTGCGTGTAGTGCACTGATGTTGGCGTGCCGCTGCTTGCCTGCATTGTTTGGCTTGGGCATGGCGGTGTACTGCAGGTACAAGCTGGTGGGGCGCAACTCCAGGTCTGTGACCAGGTGCATCCACGGCGTGGACCACGTCACTGAGGTAACAATGCCATGAAATGGTGCCAATACAACATGTATTGAATTAAAAATGAGTGGAAGAACTTTGTGCATGTACAAATAATATGGCATGCAATGATACTGGCACTGGGTATACTGATGTACATGCAGCATGCCATTGGCGGCGCCTTTATCCAGGCCATCCCATTTTTTTGCAGCCTGCTATGGTATTTGAGTCGCAGGGTACACACATGCTCGCGCTTGCACACTTGCCGTGTGCACAGCTGCTGCTGCTACCTGTGACAGCTGCTGGGCGAGTGCCACCGCCGCAGCTGCTGCTACCGCGCTGAGCATTGCTGCTGCTGAGCGCTGCTGTCACTGCCTCCCCTGCTGCCGCTGCTGCTGCTGCTGCCACCGCTGCTGCCGCTGCCGCCGCCGCTGCTGCCACCGCCGCTGCTGCTGCTGAGCACGGCTGTGTGCTTTAGATTCTTGCCGTCAACAAGTTTGACAGCGACCGCAAGCGCATGAGCATTGTGGTACGGCAGCAGCCCAAGGAGGGTACTGAGCACGCTGGGCCCATCATGCTCTACTGCAAGGTAACTCAGCGGTGCCAAATACTGCTAGTACTTTTGAAGTAGTAATTGTTTGCCACTTTTCATCCAGTTTAAGCAGCTTATAAGTACAACAGGAACGGCCCATGGGCTTTGGCTTTTGACATTTTCCCCCAGCCAGGGCAAATCTGGGTGCACCAACCTTCCACAAAAGGGACCAAGCTTTGGTAGCAGTCATGTGTGTGTGCCTCTCTGTTTGTGCACATGTCGCTGCAGATATGTTTCCAGGTGTTTCAGTGGTTTGACGTGGGGCACCCTACCAATCCTCCTGCTGCAGTGACAGGTGCTTGTTTAGCACATGGGGTCCTGCTGTGTGTGCCTTTGCTAATGCGTGCATGTGCTTGGCGCGTCCAACATCTATACTTCTAGTAGGAAAATGACCACAAGTGCACTGTGCTTTTCACCACTGCTGCAGGGCGCTGACAGCGCAATGATGAACCCGCAGCAGGCAAAGAACGTGGACGACCCTATCATGCTGGGGCTGCAAGTGAGTGATACTCGCTGCCTGCCTGAGCAGTACTCACTGGTGATGACGTTGTCATGCTAGGGCTGGAAGTGCGTAGTAACTCGCTTGCTACCTGAGTAGTACTCACCTTCGATGACCATGTCGTGCTGGGGCTGCAAGTGCGTACTACTAGTAGTACATGTACATGTAAACAGTACTCACTGACTCCCCGAGTAGTACTCACCGTTGATGATGCTGTCATGCTGGGGCCGCAAGTGGGTGTTCAGCTGGCACTTCTCATTATCATGAGCGGTGGCTGCTGCACAGCAGGGTGGCATACCACCTGCTGCAGCATGGCCAGACACTCGTGCTGCGACTGCCACTGCTACTACTGCTGGTGCTGCTGCCAATCCTGCTGCAGCTGGTACCCCCGCTGCTGAGCACTGTCACGGGCGGCCCCTCACCACTGCCACTGCCTCTGCCATTTGTGTTGTTTTTTGGGTGGGTTTTTGGTGTTTTTTGTTTTGTTTTCAGACTCAGCTGGATGGGTTTGCAGAGGAGGGACTGCGCACACTGGTGCTGGCGGCGAGAGAGGTGCCCGAGCAGGAGTGGCGCGTTTGGAAAGCACAGTACACCACAGCACAGCAGGTATGTGGGTGGGTGTTGAAGTTGTAGTTGCAGTTGAAGTCCAAGTTGAAGTTGTTGTGTCAGTCACACGGACATGAGGGCATGTGGCTGAAGTTGGCATGCCATTTGTGGACGTGGCAGTTGAGCACCTGTACCCACAGCTCAGGCTTGTGCGGTCTGAATTGGGCGGTGTTATCACAGCATGTGCTTGCTGGTTACTGCACTGGAGGCAGGCCAGTACACAAGCGCATGTGTGTGCTGGGGTCATGCTGGCCTGTGGGCTTTGCACGTGCATCCACGCTGCTGGTGCTGCTGCCACCGCCGCTGCTGACGCCACTGCTGCTACTGCTGCTGCTGGTGGTGGTGGTGATGATGGTGGTGCTGATACTGCTGCAGCTGCTGCTGGCCGATGCCGCTGCTGCTGTGGCCGTTGCTGGTGGTGGTGGTGGTGCTGACCAGTACTGCTGCTGCTGCTGCTGCTGCTGAGTGATGGTACTGCTGCTGCTGCCGCTGCTGCTGGCCGATGCTGCTGCTGCTGCTGAGTGATACTGCCGCTGACTGCTGCTGCTGCTGCTGCTGCTGATTGCTGCTGAGCATTGCCTCCAGGCTCTCTCCTACCGGGATGAGCAGCTGAGCATGGCTGCCCAGGCGCTGGAAGTGGGCATGACAGTGGTTGGCGCAACCGCCATCGAAGACCGCCTGCAAGATGTAGGCGCCCCTAACCTCCCTCTCACATCTGTGCTACAAGCCTCTGCTGCCTTAGTGGTCCTCGGTCTCTGCACGGCTTGTCCGACAGCCGCAACATCGTTTTACTGACGGCGTGCTGCCTGTGGTCGCACCGCCAAAGCCTGCACTGGTTAAGCCCCCCGCTGTTGGTTTGGGGGCATCACATGCGTTGTGCAGCAGCTTGTGGTGGAGAGCGTGAAGGGCACTCGCACGAGCGATGCATGCAGTAACCTGCTCGCTCGTACACAAACACCACTACCCCAAACCCTTTTACTTGCGCCACTGTTCACTCCTCACACGCCATGGGTCTTCGACATGCCAACGCTGCCGCCTAACACCCCCCGCTTCCACCACTCCCCTTCTCTGCACCTCCCCGTGCCTCCCTGCTCTGCCCTGCGCTGCGCTGTTGCCGTCCTCCGCTGTGCTGTGCTGCACCGTGCTGTGCCGTGCTGCACTCTGCTGGCTGTACTCTGCTGTGCTGTGCGGTGCCGTGCTGTACCGTGCTGCACTCTGCTGCGCTGTGCTGTGCTGTGCTGGCTGCTTCTCTGCTCTGCTGTGCTGTGCTGGCTGTGCTGTGTGATGCTGCACTGTGTTGTGCTGTGCTGCACTCTGCCGTGCTGGCTGTTACTCTGCTCCGCTGTGCTGTGCCTCTGTGCCCCCCACTCACACCCAGGGCGTCCCCGACACCATCTCCAGCCTGGCAGCGGCCGGCCTCCACCTGTGGGTCCTCACAGGGGACAAGCTCGAAACCGCCATCAACATAGGCCACGCCTGCAGGCTCCTCACGCCAGACATGACCATACACCAGCTGCTGGCGGGGGGGGGGGGCTGACGCCGCCGCCAGCCAGCGGTCTGCACTCTATCTGCAGATGGGGGGGGGGGCGGGGGGAGGCAAGGGCAGGGGGGGGGGCGTGGTGGGGAGGCTGTGCCGGGGGCTGAGCAAGCGGCGGAGGCTGGAGACGGTGAGAGCCGGGCTGGTTCTGTGTGTAAACATCAGAAGTACCGTCTACTTCCTACTTAAGACCCCCCTCCATAAATAGGGATGGGCAATAAAAAGGGGGGGGGGGTACATAATCAGGGACGGCTAGTTATAACCTCAAGGGGGGGGGGGGGACATAATTAGGGAAAAGCTTCCCAGACGCCCTCTGGGACCCCCCATGCAGCAAGCAACACCACCGTTGCATGCGTCGCACGTTCCCGGCCGTTTTCTGGCTTCGAGAACGCTCAGCGATTTCGCCGAGGTTGCTGACACTGCGGAGGGAGCCCGCCAAACGGTAGCCATGCAAACCAGCATGCTTGCCGTGTTAGAGAGAGAGAGCGCCGTTGCCTGGCGCTGCTGCGCCAGCACTAGCACCCGTTGTTG
>JAULBY010044320.1:0-12870 GCA_032358315.1 Ophiocytium majus
GGGGGGCAGACGCTCACATGCAGTAGACTCCGCGCCTGGCAGAGCTTCGCATTTTCCAGAGAGTTCTTTCTCCGCGCAGCGTTTTCCGCGCACATTCCTACTCGCCACGTACAGTAGACAGCGCTGCGCGATGCCTGCCGTGCACACCTGGGGGGCTAGGGGGGTGGGGGGGGGGAGGGGGCCCGGACTGGCGCCCCCATTCTGCGTTGTGTCATGAAAGCGTTAGTGTGTGCGCGGGCGTCTTTTGCAGGCAGCCTGTACAGAACACAGAAAGAGATAATCACGTGGCTTGGCGGAGTCTTGGCGGCAACCGATAGCGTGTCCGCCTGTACGTACCTTATGTAAATAAACACGCGGCGGCGCCCCCCCCCGTTCTTGTTCTTGGTCTGGCCCTCAGTTGGCCATGCATTCAAGCGCCCTTCAACTGCCTCGCCAGCGCGTGCTGCCGCTGTCGCTGCTGGCTGCTGCCACTGCTACCTTTTTTTTTTGCACGCATGCGCCGTATGCACCCACAACCTGTGCTGCCTAAGCCTGTGCGAAACGCGCTACTGTAGTGTGAACAAGTGATATACACTGTATACGAAGCGCATGTACGGCGTACGTGGCTGATGTTTTTGGGTGGGTGATGTCTGGCGCTCTTGCACGGTGGCTGGCAAGCGTAGCAAGTTATTGCGCAGGCTTTGACAAAAAAAATGTCCACATACCTCTGAAGTAAAGTACATTTTTGTAAGCACACATGTGCGGCCGCACTGCGGCGGCCACCGTTCCCCCCCATGCGTCAGCCATGCGCCCAACCGGAGCCAGGTCGAGAGGCGAGCGGGGCGTCCGAGTGGGCAGGCCGGCCCGCCATAGGATATACCGCTGTCTGGAGTCCCTACCTCACACAGTCGAAATTTGCATGGAGGGCCGGCTGCAGACACAGTCACAGCCACACGTGCCGCCGCACCCAGCTGCACCTCAAGTCGTGCGACATATGGTGTACTTGTGCACTGGCTTCATGCGGCGCTCGTATTTACAGAGGCAGGGCGCTAGAGTGTGACGCGTACTTTTACCTTCCGAAGTATTGAACTCCGCATAGGGCGCGGAGAAGCTCTGCGCACAAAGCGTGCGCGTGACCTGGAAAAGGGATGATCAAGACATGCTGTTGCTAGCGAACCAGATGGCAATGCTCAGCAGTGCGCACTCAATGCAAGCCTGGCATGTTGCCACAGCACCACTCTAATGGATTACACTCCCATGTCCTAGGTATATGTAGTTGTGCACTGGCGCCATGCGGTACTGGCCGCAACAGAGTGTAGGCCGCTACAGCATGTGAGGTGTGCTTGCTTGACACGCTGGGTCACCGGCACACCATGTGCACAGGGCTTTGGCAGTACTAGCATACTGGCATAGTACCGATCGTGTGCGCTGATGTGTGTGCTGCACCTACAAGTAGTAGTAAATGCTGCACCTACTTGTAGTACTACCTCTGTAGTTTTACTGTATTCGTTTACACTTGCGTTCGTGCAAGGGCCCTGTATTCATTTACACTTGCGTGCGTGCAAGGGCCCATGTCATGTATGCCAGCACGGCCACTGGGTGCCAAGGCAAAGCATGGCAAAGTATGTGTACGAACAAAGAATGGGGTAGCGGGTGCCAGCAGACTACCTAGGGCTCGACCTGCCAGGGCAGGTGACCCGCCAGGGTGCCATGCAAGGCCGAGCGCTCCCCCCCCGCCCACACCAGCACCTGCCCCGCACCCCCCCGGCGTCGTCACTCAAGCCTCACATACCAGCGTGCACAAAAGCAATGGTATATGCCCGGCATCATGTCTCATGTGCGCGCACCACAAGGTTCTTCTACAATCAAGACCAAGGAGTGCCCCTAGCTGTAGCAGTATACTTCGAAGTGTACTTAGTCCAAAGCGCCCGCGTGAACAAATTGTCGTACCATTGTAGTTTGCTGTAAATGACTGGTGTCAAATGGGCCCAAACGGCGCAGCAGCGGCCGAAAGCGAGTGCACTGCACGACACAGCAACAGCATCAGCGGTGGCACCAGCAGCAGCTCCCCCAGCCACAGAGCAACAATGTTCTAACAGTCGGCATTTGGTGTGGTGTTTTGGGGGGTGGCGACGGAGGGGGGGGACGGGTCCCAGACAGCTAACTTCAGCACGTGCAGCGGCGGTGGTGACAGCGGAGAGAACTCTCGTATACGCCACCTCGGTGCCGCAACAGCACCCCTGCCCCCCTCCCCCTGTCGCTGCCGCCCCATACTGCATGAACCAGCTCAGCACTAGGCGCCATGCTCTTTATGACCGGGCCCCACAGCTGCCTCAAGCTGCGTTTTTAATGGTGTAAGGGGTAGCTAACCGCAACACGGCGGCAGCACCTGGCGGCGGGCGGGCGCAACTTGAACTGCAGCACAGCTTCAACTGCCC
This sequence comes from Ophiocytium majus, assembly GCA_032358315.1. Taxonomy (NCBI): domain Eukaryota; class Xanthophyceae; order Mischococcales; family Ophiocytiaceae; genus Ophiocytium; species Ophiocytium majus. Next base: position 2,418 of record JAULBY010044320.1, read on the forward strand.
CCCAACAACTTTAACTGCCAAGCAACTTCAACTGCAGCACAGCTTCAACTGCCCCACAACTTCAACTGCAGCACAACTTCAAGTGCAGCGCGGCACATATCACCCTTAATGCGGTGCGCTGCTGCATCGCGGGGCGCCCCTGCCCCTGCAGATGCGTGACAGTGCGCCCGCGGGGCCGAACTGACTTTCATGTGGTTTTGTTAGGGAATTTTTGTATTGGGGTGGGGGGGGGGGGGTCTTCATGCTTCCTCCGCCTTCGTGGTCATCTTCTGGGATGCCTCCTGGCACGCGGCCCTGTGCGTGAGACGCGTGAGATGGGGGTGGCAGCGGTATTGAAGTTAGATGTTGGAGTTGTGTGTTTAAGTTCTGAATTGTGTTTGGGTTGGGTTGTGTGGAGACCCAAGCCATAAACACACACCCGCACACTTACAAACCCGTGTGGTCCACATGCGTAAAAAGCACATGCGTCTGAGGTACAACTGTTTCATCTATTTGCACTTGTGTAATACTTGAAGCGTGCGCACACAGAGGTCTGTTGCGCGTGATCCACGTGGTACTGGAGAGCATGCAGTTTGTAGTTCATGCATGCGTACGTGCACAAAACTTGTTTGGTTTTACAATACGTACTGGTACATCACGCATATGTATAGAGTAAATGTACACGTAGGCGTCAAGTGGTGCGGGAGAGGTGTACACAGGTACGTATTTCATAAGTATGTATTTTCTCTGATAGTTCTGACGCAGGCATTTCGAAGTACTACACTAGTAGTAGCAAGTACATGCACATGTGGCTCCGAATTAACACATGCATCGAGGTCGCACGTGGTCCGGAAGAGCATGTAGCTTGCAGCTCTCCTGCACGTGGCCCAACGACCGCAGCACGTGGTATGTACTTCTGCTCTCCAGTATAAGTGCTGGCATAATTTACACACCGGTACATGTACGTACATATACGTGTATTACTAAGTACACAATACATGTGGTTCTGAATTAACATAATGCACAGAGTTCCCACGTGGTCCTGGAGAATATGTAGTTATAGTTCTCCGCAAAGTTGCTCAGCGACCGCAGCGTGGTATATAGACTACTTCTTATCCGAAGTAGAGGTATGATTTACATACTGTACCGGTACATGTACGTATACACGTGTGCTAGTAAGAACAAGTATGCACGTAGTTCTGAATTAACATAAGGCAGAGAGCTGTCACGTGGTCCTGGAGATGTTGTTGTAGTTCTCCCCGACGTTGCCCAGCGACCGCAGCTCGTGGTGTACTTTGACGCATACTTCTAGTTCAGAACTACAAGTACATTTACACACCGGCACATGTACGTTTATACAGGTAGCACATGCAAATGTGGTTCTCAGTTAACATAATACAGAGAGCTCTCACGTGGTCCTGGAGAAAATGTAGTTGTAGTTCTCCTCGAAGTTGCCCAGCGACCGCAGCTCCAGCCGGCTGCCGTCGCGCAGCTCCAGCACCACATCGCCGCACCTGCAGCAGCGGCACCGCAAATCACCCGAGGAGTGTGCAGTATGCTGTTAGAAGTGATGGCTCACGGCGTATCACGTATACACAACGACCGCATTTATGTGGCAAATATGCCATATCTACAAAAGTATCACATTTTGAGCACATAAAGTACGTCGAGGTACGCCAGTTTCTGTATCATGTGTACAAAAATCACTGCACCTGCGGCAGCGGCAGCCAGCCATGTGTGCAGCGTGCTGTGAGCGTGTGCGTGTGTGCGCGCGCGGCAACAACTGCCGCCGGGAAGCTCAAAATGATAGTGGAAAACAGGTTCATTTGGGAGCCGCTCAACAGCGACCGGCACATGAGCATGTACCCGGCAGTTACACCATAACCGACAGAGTGCACAGCGATGTGGGAGGGTAGGTAGGCTCCTTTGGGAGTCATACCGAAGATCACAGGCCTGGGCGACTAGTTTGGAGCAAGACGGCACAGGTGTCGTGCATCTGGTGTACAGACGTCAGTAGTGGGCTCGCGTGCCAAACATGAAGAAGGCGCACACCATGCGCTTGCTGCCGGGGTACACGGCCTCCGTTTCGTCCTTGCCCACATAAAAGTTGAGCTTGCACACACAAGCTGACGTTAAACAGGAATGGTACGATGGAGCCAAATGTGCGGAAGACAGGACCATGCCCGTGGCGTACACAATGTTACGTGTGTGATGTGTCATGCGGTATATATATGTGGATAATATGGTCCATCTCATGTGTATGTATACATCATAGCAACCTACCAAGGGTACCGGACTAGAAAAAGAAGTATACTTAACATACACACCTACTTTTAAAGGTACGTGTGTACAAAGGTGAGTAGCACTTCTCACCTGCCAAACATGCGGACGACTAACACCATGAGCTTGATGTCGGGGGTACACGACCTCCGTCTCGTCCTTACCCGCATACTTCCAAGTAGGAGTGGAAGTTTTTACAAAAGTTGAAGTTGTAAATACAAGTTGAAGTTGTAGTGGTACAGACAGCACTCACATGCCACACATGCGGAAGACAAACACCATGCGCCTGATGTCGGGGTGCACGGCCTTTGTCTCGTCGTTACCCACATAGAAGTTGAAGTTTTACATGAGGTTGAAGTTGTAAAAACAAGTTGAAGTTGTACAGCAGAAGGATATATATTGACGCGCGCTTCTCTGCCAAATCTGCGGTAGACGAACACCATGCGCTTGATGTCAGGGTAAACGGCGCCCGCCTCGTCCTTACCCACATAAACGTTGAACCTTTACACACAAATTGGTGGTACACAGCAGAACGGTGCCATGGTGGTATCGCGCTCACCTGCCAACCATGCAGAAGACACACAACATGCCGGTAGCATACACAATACTGTACACTTCAGAAGTACATGTGTACATGTTACATGTTTTGTACCTGGTAATACACGAGTATACTGGTGTATTATGTGAACAATATGGTCCATCTCATGTGTACTGATATTGATACTTCGAAGAATATCATAATGAACTACTTTGAATAGAGGTATACCTACATGTGAAGTATGCAGGTGACAGCACCCTCACCTGCCAAACATGCGGAAGACGAACACCATGCGCTTGATGTCGGGGTACACGACCTCCGTCTCATCCTTGCCGCCCACGCCGCTGACCACGCGCACACGCCTCGAGGTGATGGTGTAGCGCACCCACGCCTGCATGCGTGCACCGCAACAGAGTGTGCAGTCCACTCGCCATTTAGACGCTTGTATTGTGTATGCGGGGTCAGAAGTGCTGTCACGCACCACATGGTCCTATACATAACCAACACTTCAGAAGTGAACAAAATGCGCACTTGCCGCGGGGGGATGGGGGTAGCGCACCGGTGCCTCCATGCAATGCAACACAGTGCAGTTCATGCGTCAGCGCGCTTTTGTTTAGTGTGCATGGTCTAAAATGCCGTCACACACTACAGGACTCAACGCATGAATAACATGCTACAAAATGCGCACGCGCCGCGAGGTGATGGTGTAGCGCACCCACGCCTGCATGCACGTGCAACAGGGTGCAGTGTCAGTGTGTAGGATCCAGAGTTCTGTCACGCACCACATGGTCCTATACATAACACTTCAGCGCGCTTCAGTTTAGTGTGCGGGGTCCAAAGTGCCGTCACGAACTACATGGTTCTACTACGTAATACATCAACAATATACAAAATGCGTACGCGCCTCGAGGTGGTGGTGTAGCGCACCCACGCCTGCATGCGGCACCACAGAGTGCAGTCCGCTCGCCATTTAGCGCGGTTGTGTCGAGTGTGTGCGGGGTCATCGTCACACACTGCACATGATTGTATACTTGAAGTACTTGAAGTACATAAACAACATGCGAAATGTTCACTCGCCGTGATGTGGCAGCTTAGCGCACCCACGCCTGCACGCAATGCAAAAGTGTGCAGCTTGCAGTTTAAGTGCCCTTTCCTCTAGTGTGCAGCAAGGAGTTCTGTGCCGGCTCCAGAGTCTTGTCAAACACCGTACGGTGTCCATATATGTATGACATAAGATTGGTATACAAAATGCGCGTGTTGCACCGTAGGTAAAACACAACTTCAACTGCACAACTTCAACTACACACCTGGCGCGCGACGGACGCCGCAAAGGGGATGATGCCAATGACGGTGAGGATGGAGACGGTGGGGATGAACGTCTCGGAGATGTCGGGGCCGCCCTCGTAGAAGGTGACCTCCGCCTCCAGCTTCACCTGTGCTCAGCAGCAGCGGAAGGCGGCAGTGTGCTCAGCAGCTGCCAACTTCGATATTGGCACTTCAACAGTGATACTTCGATAGTGACAGTGAGCGCATACTCATAAACAGATAAGGTGACCTCCGCTTCCAGCTTCACCTGTGCTCAGCAGCAGCGGACGGCGGCAGCAGCGTACGGTGGCAGCAGCGTGCGCTCAGCAGCTGAAAACCTACTTACAGCACTGGCGCTTCAATACTGGCAGTGTGCGCACGCAAGGTGACCTTCGCCCCCAGCTTCACCTGTGCTCAGCCACAGGGGGCGGGTGTGCTCAGCAGCTGAATAGCAACTTCAACAGTGGTACTTCAATGCTCTTATCATACATGTGAAAACTCAACCTAGGAGCGATAAACTCTAGGTCTCCCCACCGGCAGGGGCCGTCAGCCTGGGTGGACCCCGTGCAAAGGGGGTGAACAAAGCAAAGACTAGCGCCTGCGCAGGGCAGTCAAGTCTCACACCTACCGAAGTATGCATGCCTTATACTGACCTCCTTCACACTACTAGCCTGTGCATCCCATGCCCACACACCATCGGTCCACCTCGCCTACAAGAATGTAAAACATTTCTGAGATAAAACATGGGTACACCTGTAATTGTATACACTTCGAAGTCCTTCATGTAGTGCATACATACCAGTGTATACTCCACGTACATGTACATATGTGTACTTCGAAGTAAGTACGGTACATACAGGTATAACAAAATGAGATCATGAAGTAAAGGTTTCACCGGTTTTCTGACGTATTCACGCCCGTGTGTACACTGGGCCTTGGAAATATGGTTTCAGGCTAGAATAAGCCGAGCTCCGCTGAGCACAACTATTCTGAATGGCGACCAATGGAAAAGCTAACTCCTCCTGCTGTGCTGGGAGACAGGCCGCGTGCGCGCGTGCACGCCTTGCTGGCTGACTCCGCCAGGGCTTGTAAGGTTCACTTTGGCAGGAGAGGCCGCGTAGCGCGCACAACGCACGCTTCGGCGGGCACCACTGTTGCTGTAGTAGCGGCTCTCCCGGACCCCCCTCGCGTGAAGCGTACCTTATGATCGACGCAGTGCCATGTGCGCTTGCTGGTGCGCCTAGCCGCACCTCCAGCAGCCCAGCACAGCAGAAGCCTTTAGTGGCAGTCTGGTGCAACACTGCACGCTGCTGGCGTTTGGCGTCAATCCTACCGAATGAATGCAACAGTTGGCATAGCTGAGCAACTGAGCGCCTGACGACGCCAGCGGTGCAGCATGACTGCACAAGGCATTGCTGCAGCCCGTCAGCCATCACGCGCGTGGGCGCCGCTCTCCTGTAGGACAGGAGACCGCTGTTGGTGCGAAGGCGTTCCAGTATTTGGCCAGCCAAAACTGACCCAGAAAAGTGCTATCAAAAATGGCGTTCCAAGGCCCAGTGTGTACTTTCAGTATGTGTACCTTTGGACTGCACTGAATTCATGAATTCAAAGGAGGTGGTGCCCGGCCGCGAAGTGCACATGGCTGCAGTCATCACCAGCAAAGGCAGAGGTGCGTTAGCCCACCCCTCCTGCTGCGACATGGCAGCAGCAGCTCCGGAAAAGGAATGCCACATCCAGATGCAGTACTTTTCACATACACTGGCATTGCACATCAAAGAGCAATACTGAAGTACAAATGCAGCATAGTACCGGCACTTTACTTATTATGGCAGACTTTTGGTGCCATCGTACCAGTACACCTTGTTGGCAATTGTACAGGGCCTCCCCCTCCCCTCCCCCCTCCGCATCGCCATCCGCCCCTTCCTGGGTTATCGCGACCCATCAACAAAAGAATGTTCATGAATTCAAAAATGTTCATGACTTCCAAAGTGTTCATGAACTTGAAGCACACAAACCTGTTCCTTCTTGGCCGGCTTAGCCTCCCCCCCCTCCTCCCTCTCCGCACCCCCCTCCTTTACCTCCAGGTTGTCGAGCTGCATAAAAAAACACGTGTTCATAAATTCAGCGTGTTCATGAATTTCAAGCGCGCGCACCTCCGCCTTCTTGGCCGGCTTAGCCCCCCCCCCCGACGCATCACCCTTCCCCCCCTCCAAATTGTTGAGCTGCATCAACAACAAAATGTTCATGAATTCAAAGTGTTCATGAACATGCTCACCTTCTCCTTCTTGGCCGGCTTGGCCTCGCCCCCCTCCTCCCCCTCCGCATCCCCCTCCTCCCCCTCCAGGTTGTTGAGCTCGTCAACGATCGAGCGCTTGCCGTGCCGCGGCAGCAGCGAGGGCCGCACCAGCAGTGCAGGGGCAGACAGCTGCGCCGGCGCCGCCGCTGCAGGCAAAAACATGGCAGAAATATCAACAACCCGGGGGAGGGTGAGGGGCAGGGGGGTGAGTAATTGCTGGGTTCGTGCAGACAAAAAGCCGCCGCTGCATGCAAAAACATGGCAGAAATATCAACAACCCGCGGTGGGTGGGGGTGGGGGGCGCGGGGGTGGTGAGTGGTTGATGGGGGCACGCGGACAAAAATGGCAATGCCATGCACAGCGATGGGTGAAGGCGTAGGGAGGTAGCATTTTACGCCGGATAACGCATGTAAATGCGGCGTGCAACGTACACATATGCATGTACTTACAAATACGGCGAATGCGCTGTATGTAGCGTCTTGGGCGTGGATAATACGCCGTATTTTGCGGCGCGAAAAATTTTGCGTTTTATGCCGCGGCCCATCTCTTGGCCCACGCAGCAACGGATGTGGGGAACGCAGTGCCTGGGTTCATCAGGCATACTGGTGGAACTTGGTCACTTTCAAGGTACTCACTCATCTCGAAACCTAGGGGAAGAAGTGGTGGCGCTGGCGCTCTGGTGATAGGCATATGTGTTGCTTTTATGTGGTTTGTTGTTGCAAAAACGGAAGGAGTTCGGGCGAGAGTGCGCTGCGGGCAGCAGCGGCACGGGTGCTCAGTGGTGCCACACGGCAATGTAGCCAGCTTATGCGAATGCATAACTGGGCACTGGGCAGGCCACTGCATTGGTGCCCCCGCACTGCACTCGTGTTCAGAGCATGTGCGTGGCACTCAGCAACCACACTGTGACAGGGGATGTTGCAACATGTCATGCATGCCCGCCCCCAGTGAATGACCCCCCCCCCCCCGAGAAAGGGCTTAGGGGTTTTATGCCGGCATGCGCTGATAAGAGATTGCTTCACTAGCGCCAACACATCAAACACATGAAAGCTAGCCCTTTTAAACACGGAAGGCATGTCTGCGAGGGCATGTCTGCTGCGGCAAAGTGGGCAGTGAAAAGGCTGTCCGCCCGCAGATAGGGTCAATACCAGCAGCACCAGCCAAGAAAACAGCGTTACAGCATGTGCAGCGGCACTGCTGGCAGCATGTGCCAGGCAACGCCCACCCAGTGATGCTGCTCAGCATAAACCCTGCACTAGTCAGCACACCGCCTCGAAACCTGCTGCCGCTGCTGCTTTGGCGTCTTCGCCATTGCTTACTGGCGGCTGATTAACTGGCAGTGACGGCACTTGCGGCGGCTCAAGGGCAGTGCTAGCAGTGCAGCTGTCGCCATGTTGGCAGCCACAGCAGCAGCTGCACGCCAGCTACCTGGCTCGCAGCGCTGCGCCGGTGGTCGGCCGTGAAACGTAGTGCTTACGTACACGCAGCGTCAAAATCCAGCACACCGAGTAAATTCAGCAGCGACAATAGTGCATGTACAGCGCCGAAGCCCTGCTCAAGCCACGGCCTGCCACACAGGAGCCGCCAACAGCTCTTGCACCAGAGCGGCAGCGGCGGCCTGTGCGCCACCAAAGGAGGCGACGTGTGCCGTGCGCAAGACAGGCCCTCTGTTCAAGTTCGGCTCACCTTGGATGCGCTGAAGGGAGGTGGCGGGTGCTGCGGGGGCGAAGGCAAGGGCCCCCTGCAAGCAGGCGGCTGCCACGGCAAGCGCTGCGGTTGCCTCGACCTTCATGGCTGCTGCTACTGCTGCTTGAACGCGCGGTGGTGTGTGTGTGGGTGACAGAGACGAGGACGTTGCAAGCTAGCTCTGATCTCAGCAACAGCTCCCAGTGACTCAGTGCAGGGCATGCTCAGCAGCAGCAAGTTCATTTATCCAAGTTGAACTTGCACAAGTTGAACTTCACAGACCGAAAGCACAGACACACACCACTCTTGCAGCACGTCAACAGGCGCGTGTCGTGTCGGCGGCCGGCAGCACCACCCACATCTTCTCCGCGACCTCCACATCCACCCGCAGCAGCGGCAGCGAAGAAGCACCATGGGCGAGAGCCTAGTGGACACGATTTTCAGACTGGCAGAGCAGCAGCTCAACTCCGATGCCCGGCAGCTCACCACCTCGCTCACGCCGGCAGCAGACCGTCTCATGGCTCACGTGCGAGCGCTGGAGAACCAGGAGCTAAAAGAGGCGACGGCGGCCGCAGCTGCCCTGACTGGCGGACGCCGCCCCGCGTCCAGCCGGGGCGCGCCTGACCCTGCGACTTACGGCAGCAGCTGCGAGAGGTATGACTTGGTGCAGGCGGCCACCCTTAGCGCGGAGGAGAGAGGGGCTCGCAAGACGTGGTTGCGTACGGAGTACGTGTTTGAGGAGGGGCGTCTGCCCTCGATAGAGTGGCAGGATGAGGGGGAGAGGGACGTCTTCCAGGATGATACCAGTGCCCAGGTGAGCTTCTCCGCACATTTTTGTGGCCGAACTTCAAGTTCTATTACAGTACTAAAACACTTCAATTAGCGCATCTGTGGCCGCGTTCAGGCGGTCTGATTTGCCCGCCCCGTGGCACGCGGGCTTGGCCGCCCGGCTCGGGGTGCGACAAGGCATAGGTGCGCACAGCAGAGTGTGTGTGCGTGCTTTTGGGCATGGGGCAGCGGTGGGGCAGGGCAGCAGCGGCATCGGCGGCACCATGTACTTTTAAAGTATGTGTCGGCGCGCGGCTGCAGCAGCGGCTCTGTGCGATGCGGCGCCACACCATACAGACCCTCGCAATACCATGCGTACTACAGCATAGTGAAGTACCGGTTTGCGCGCATCAGCAGCACTGTTTGCATCTGGTGCAAACTCACACAATACCGAGCATTGTATCACATGCCTACAGTACAGAGGCAAGTACTTCAAAGTCTCATGTTTATGTGCAGCATACACGGGTTGTACACAACACCGCGTAGTATGCCACATGCCTAGAGATGCATGTACTTCGGGATCTCATGTTTATGTGCAGCGTACGCGGGCCGAACACGCGTTGGCTGCAGTCACAGCGACTGCGGCAGATGAGTGGGCAGACATGCACACAAGCCACAGAGCTGCAGCTGTCAAATCTGCGGGGCGTGCGAAGCGCTGGACTGCTGCCAAAGCGAAGCGCGACAAAGCACCCGTGGATGGTCACTCATAGTAAGGTTGATGTGCCTCAGCCGCCTCAGTACCAGTTTCAAACTCGCGCAACACTGCATAGCATACCAAGTCATGATGATGTCAATGCTCACATGCAAGTTTCAAATACCAATATATGTAATTCGAAGTACCATATATATTTCTAGTAGACTTCTAGTGCTTCAGTATGTACATCAAGTACATATCCTTTCAGAAGTACAAGTGTAGGGGGTGTTCCAGAGCTGCTAACAGTTACCAATTTACTAGCTTCAAGTGTGGCAGCATGCGGCACGCGACAAAGTTGGTTGCGTAGTGCACTGACAGGAGCAGGGAAAGTAACGGGTGCGGCAGGGACTCAGAGCTGCATGACTTGCGCTGCCCCGCGACACAACCCTCCAGGTTCAGCTGGCACTGCAACAAATGCACCACCCTCTAACCACCAGCAGGCCGGCAGATTTTGGCCCACCCTCAGAGCAAGCATGGCATGTTGGCAGCAATGCATGCAGCTGGGTGCCTGCCACAGCATTACAGCACCATACCAGCCAGAGTCCCTTACTGCAACATGCACTTTGCTTTCGCTTAGGGTTGCGCGAAAACGTGTACTTCGAAAGATCTTGAGTGTGCAAGCCATACACGCCGTATACGGAGCGTTTACACAGCGTGTGCGGCTCATGTCTGGAATAAAAATAGTGATAGGAACAGCTTGGCGCAGGCGCACGTGGGTAATGTCTAGCGCTCTGCATGGTGGCTGGCCCAGCATAGTAAGCTATTGCACACAAGTTTTGACAAGAAGAGAACACCCATATATGTACATTTTCGGGCAACCCTACTTGCCCTCACATGCTCAGCGCAA
>JAULBY010044331.1:0-37437 GCA_032358315.1 Ophiocytium majus
CAGGTTACAGTCACACGTGCATGTCCGTTTACAGACATGCCGTAATATGGTCACCATGTGCATCAATTTGCTTTTACCGCAGGTTACTCGCTGCGCTCGCAGCTTAGCGTATACCTAATTATGTGAACCGTGCGGACCCCTGGACGGTGCCCACGTGTGCACACGCCAGAGCGTAAGATGCATGCTTGAAAGAGTGCTTGCTGTCACCCTGAGCTTGCCAAGGCAGCACAGGTGGCAGCTGTTTTGCAGCAGCGATGGTGGGATAGACGTTCCTGGCAAGGAATTGTACAGACCGCCGACATGAGAGCGGCTGGGCTAACCGTCCTGTCGCTGTCGCTGGTTCCTCCCCCAGTGGGAGCCTTCAGCGGCGCGTCAAACATACGCAGAGGGCAACATAGCTCTCACCAGGTGAACCTTGCCGGCGGACAGAGGCACCATGCCTTTAGGGAGTCCAGGCGACCGCCGGTGCGTGCCAACCCTACTTATGCCACCAGCACCTGGGGAGCCCATGGGCACGACTCCCACCAGCACATCGAGCCTCCTGAGGTGGCCACTGCACTAGGGTGAGATCGCAGTGTGCATCCGTGCCTTGAGGTGAATGTGTAGACGGTGCAACCACCATTGCCAGCAGATGCCCTTAGCATTGCTAGCTGTGCGGCCTTAGGACGTATTGGTCAGGGCACGAAGTGATGCTTGCAGTTGGCCAGCTGCTTCTTCCGGTGGTGCTGCTTCGCATGTGTCTACTCTTGCATGCACATGCAGACATGTGTGTACAGTACCTAAGTTATACTTGGAGTAATATATAGCCAGGGTCGCTATAGTCAGAGCCCTTGCTGGTGGCTGATTTTGTGTGGTTGCGTGCTGTGTTGCTGTGTCCCCTCAGGGTACATGACCACGACCATGACCGCGAACACGCACACACACATGTGCAAAGCACGTTGGGACACAGCCACGGCCACCATGACCATGGCCACGACCACGGCCACAGCCACTTCCACCTGCACCTAGACATGCAGAAGCTCATGAATCCTGGCAAGCGCACTATAGTGAGGGTGGCACTGCTGGCGGTACTGGCGGTGGGCCTCCGTGCATGGCGGCTGAGGTAATGTGCCACGCTTCCGCATCTTCTTTTTGCGCCTGCAGTTGCTGGCACGCACTAGATATGTTGTTCTGTCTCAGAGAGTAACCGCCTTACTTGCCGCACCACCAGCCTGTATTGCCTGCCTTTGTCGCATTACCGCACATGTCAAGCAGCAATGCAAAGTGCTTACCACTGCTGTGCAGTTCCTGTTTGCCTCACCTCTGGGCATTGATGGTTTTGATGTGCGCATGTTGTGCAGTGGCAGCAGGCAGGCGGCGGCTATGGTGGCGGCGGCGCTGCTGGTGGGCGCGGTGGACGGAACACAAATGCTGGTGGATGGCATTCGCTCTACACTCTTGTCCATGACAGCTGGGTAAGTGTTGCCGTCTTGCGCTTTTGCTACGCTGAATGCTGTTGGTTGTATGTACCAAGTGAGGCAGGAAATTTAACTATCAGCACCTGTCACAGCACTTGAGCTGCGGTACCAAGTATGGGTGCGCACCGTGTGTCGTGTGTTGGTTATACTGCTACCATCGTGCAATATGCGGTCTTGTCCATGGCTGACGCTGCATGCATGGCTGTGTTCGAGCAGTGGTCATATGCACGTGTCTCAGCAGCAGTGCTTGTGCACAACACAAAAGCAAATGCGCAATCTGTAGGAGCCACCAGAATTTTTTGAACAGTCAACTGCACTTCCGCTTACGATGCATTGCAGTGCCTGGCAGTTAGCCGCCTTGGCACGCCATACAATCGCAAGCTGTGCCAGTTGCACCGGCTGGTCAGTGCTTTTACATGCACGGCAGGGATTTGTGTGTGGCAAGTTGGTCAATAGGACATTTTGGTGTATGACCTGCTGCTGGCCTGCTGAGTAGGTGCCTGCACATGACATATGGTGTTGTGGCTAGGCTTTTGCTGGCAAGCGGTTGCCCTTGGTAGTGGTGAGCACACAAAGCAAAAAAGCAACAGGTGACACACCTCCTGCGTGTGCTATACTCCAAAGGACATTTATGAGGACCTGCGTTTAAACACATGTGGTGGTGTGGTGTGTGCATGCGTTGTGGCCATGCAAAATCTCGGCACCATGACAGGTGGAGGCAACATCTGGGCATGTCTAAGACATCCATGCCTACAGAGGCCATGTCAAGGGCAGCGCAGGAGGCCGACTCTATCACCCTGGCGGGAGTGGCTGTCAACATAGGGCTGGTGGTGTTTAAACTCTTTGCAGGTATGTTCCATGTCGTCCCGCCTTTGATGTTGGACGTGTATTGTAACGTGCGCACTGCTTGGCACTGTGAACAGCCACAGTAGTTGTCATTAATGGGCACCAGCTGGTTTAGTGGTAGTTTATTAGTGGCTGACACAGGTGCCAGGGCAGCCAACCAGTGCAGCGTCAGCACTCTGTTCAACAGAACAAGGCCCGAATGATTGCGGCAATTGCGACCTTGTGCATGGTGTGACAGGTCACGTTCCTTCCTCCGTGCAGCGCCACTCTGTGTGTGTGGCATAACACCAACCACATCCCAACAGTAGCGATTACTGTGCAGCAGGGTTGTGGTAACGCCAGCACTCGTGCTGCCCAATGCCAACCAGCCTGGAAGTGTCTGGTAGCAGAGGCAGCCCTGCTGCACCCCACCCAAGTGCAGGAAATGACACATGTGTGTAACTGGATGTTGCCTGCAGGCATTGTGGGGCACTCAGCGGCGCTGGTGTCAGATGCCGGTCACTCTCTGTCTGACCTTTTGAGTGATGGGGTCACACTGTGGGCGGTGCGCGTGGGGCGCCTGCCGCCAGACAATGACCACCCCTATGGCCATGGCCGGTTTGAAGCGGTGAGATGCACTTGCTCAGCACCTGTACCACTTCGATTAAAACTTCAACTACAAGTTTGCCGCATGCTCTGCATGGTAATGGAGCGCTGCACTCTGTGCAAGCTCAGCTAGCAGCAGCCGGCAGCCAACCTGGATTTGCATGTACCATTAGGCTGCACTTGCTACAGTGCACTTCAGTTAGTTATGGGGACCTTACCAGATCCCAACATGTGACTTGTTTGGTGCAGCTTGAGTCGGCGACACGGACGGGTGTTGAGCGCACGCGCATAAGGGGTTGATGTTGTGGCATTTCCATTGGCGGCTGTGGCATCAGTGGCACATCCCTATTGTCTGCTGCTCACGGCGTTGCCTCCACTTGCCGTTGACCACAGCACGAAGCCCTGCCGTTTCACTGCTGATAAATACAACCATGCTACCCCCATGCTTGTTGCCTGCACTCATAGCTGGGAGCTCTGATAATCAGCGTGCTGCTCATGGGTGCTGGGTATGGCATTGGCTGCCACGCGTATGATGCACTGGTGACTGTGCTGGGGGCCATGGACTTCCCACCAATTGTGAGTGCGGCGTTCAGCTGCTAAAAAACAAGCAGTGTCGGTAAGCTTCCATATGCTATATTGATAAAGTGCCTTGACCTCAATGTCGGGAGGCACCTGGGTTTGCAACGCTGCCGCCTGTGCATGATGCACCCCTTCCTGGGGGGGGGGGGGGGGGGGGGCTGCAGTGGTCTATTAGTGAGCACCTAACTAGGGTTGCGTTGGCAGGCACGGTCAAACTGCACTGCCGACAGAGTTGGAAGGCTGTGCGGGTGCACGCTTGACCGATAGTGACATTGAAAAGGGCACGCACCGCGCACACTTTGGTGTAAAGCATGAACTTGTCATGGACACCTGCATGTCTGCTGCCACGGTATGTATGTCCCTACAGTATGCTGTGACCCAACCCTGATGGTTTGACATGAGTCGTAAGCCATCGTGCAGTTGGGGGCCTCCAACCTTGCAGTCACTTGCTGGCCCTGCATGAAAACACCGTCAAAGGCAAACCCCAGGTTGAACTCAACGCATCCGACATTGCCAGTTCCGGTGTGGTGGCGCACTTCCTGTTGCTGGTGCTGGCGAGTTGCTTCCTGCAGCAGCTGAGTAGCAGTGCCTTGCACATGCTGCTCGAGCGGCGCACGCTGTGATCATTGTATCACAGTGTCACAGCATCACAGGAACAAAAAGATGCCAGAGCAAATGTTACCTGTGGCTGAAAATCACAAGAACTGATAAAGGGACACACACACACCGCCACACTTTATGCATATGTTGCCACGCCAGGCCACCCTGTTTGCGGGCGGGGCCAGTGCTGCGGCGGCGCGCATCAGCAGCCACGGCCATGCACATGGTTTGGTGGCGCCTACGGGCCTTGCAGGGGTCGCGGCGCTGGTGTCAATAGTGGCCAAGGAGGCCCTGTACCGCGCAACGGCTACGGTCGCGCGCAAGCACAACAGCAGCGTGCTCATGTCCAACGCACTGCACCACAGGCAAGTGACCCTGCGGTGGTGCCCCGATGCTGCTGTGCAGCGGTGGTAGTCACACGCCTTGGCTGTGCGCGTTGGCATGCTAACTGGCTGATTGATTGTCATCATGCGTACATGCACGCACCTGCATGCTCACGGTAGACTGCGTGATACCTTGAAGTACAAGCCATGTGACAACGTCATCAGCAGTTGCGGGTGCCCTGGCTGATCCGTGGTGGTAGTTCAAGCTTGGCACCTGCGCTTGGTGCGCCAGTGCTCAAGGTGCGTATGCTGTTCCTCTGCTGGTGGGCAGAACAAATGCAGTGTTTGCGGTTCACCAGAGCGTCTCGTGTTGATTCTGTGTAACCTGACGTGTAGCACTGCTGATTGTCTGCCCCTACACAGGACGGATGCGGTGTCAAGCGTGGTGGCGCTGGTGGCTGTTGTGGGCGCCATGTGCGGCGCCCCATTGCTTGACCCCCTGGCTGGCCTAGCAGTGGCTGCCATGGTCTCCCTCACAGGCGTGCAGGTACAGTTACCATTCACCGTTGACCACCACCGCACTGCATGTGTTTTTTTGCCCCCACGAGCAACAAACAGCAGCAGCAGCATGGCGTGAAGCTGCTATGCTCGGCGTGCAGTGTGTCATCTGCGTAAATGTGTTTTGTCCACGGCTGACATGGCTGCCTGTGTGTGCGCGTGTGTGTGTGCTCGTGTGCAGGTTTGCCAAGATGCTGTGCACCAGTTGACGGACACTGCGGATGAGGACGTGAGGATGCGTGTGGCTGAGGTAACGACATGCGGGTGATCGCTACCAGGCAAAGTACTGCACCGGAGTTTGTATAGTGCGTCGCCGTCCTGTGCCAGTGCTGCTGGGTTGTGAACTCGTGCACACATACTACCATAGGTATGTTTATGCAACATGGTTTCCTTGGGAACTACCGCAAGGTGCCGTCGACCACAAGGGTGGCCGGCAGACACATGTCACATAATAATACGCGCATGGCCATACTTCTTGTTGCCATGTGCCATACTGTCCTGCACATATATGGCAGCAACAGGCAGCAGTTGTGGGTTTGGTTGTTTGTTGGTGTGCAGGACACCGCTGTTGGCATGCCATGCGCGGCAGTACGTGTGCATCATGTCACTTCCTTGGCAGACCCCTGTCTGGTCGGTGTCTCATTTTGCACTGCCAAGACATGGACAATGTCTTTCACGGCACAAGTGGTGCACAGTCATGAATCCACTCGACCTATTCCACCCTGGCAGTGCTGGGCACGGCTCTCGATTCATCATGCGCCATGCGCTGCCTCTGCAATGAAATGCATGCGCAGGTGATGTTCGCGGGCGTGGAGGGCGTCCGTGGGTTTGACTCCATTAGGTCCAGGCGCATGGGCCCACAGACGCTGGTTGACCTCACCATACAGGTGGACAGCGACATATCTGCAAGCGCAGCACAGCAGGTGCGTGCGAAACATCTAGGCCTGCTGCTGCAGTACCTTGCATTGCCTGTTTGATGTGGGTGCCGTGTATGGACAAGCCGTCTGTGCATGACAGCTGTGTTGGTTGCACCTGACTCATGAACATCCGCTTCTTGTTCATCATTGCACAGGTGCGCTAATTGCCTTTGTGCCTGAGAATGTGTTATCGCACAAGTGCCAATTGCGCGTGTAACCGAGAACATAGGGTCCCATCATTGGACTCACGGCACTCCGGCATGTGTGGGTTGGCACACCACGTGGCATTGTTTGACTGTGTTGCACCTTGTTTGTGCGCACTTGCTGCGGCTCATGGCCCTTACAGATTGCGCAGCGAGCGCGCTTCGCCATTTTGAGGAAGCTCGCCGTGGTAAGTTGTGTGTCTTGCACTGCACCTCATGGCCACTGCTTGCCATGTGCATCAAAGACCAGAAACCAGCTCATCAGCCAGATTGGTGCAGCAGCAGTGCTGTTGGCAGGGACCATTTGCGTCTCCCATAGTGTGGCTTGTGACAGGCGGTCGTTCCTTTCACCAGTGCAACTGCAAGTTGTGTGTCCAGTAAAGTACTTCGAAGCATTTGCCTGGCACTGGCATTCCCTTCCTGACATGTAACTGGTACTACCATTCCCGCTGCGCATGCCCAGGTGAGCGACGTGGTGGTGACAACCGCGGTGGATGAGAAGCCCTGCCCAGTAGCAAACGTGCTGCGCCCGCATGGGGAGGTGGAATCCGACGTGCGACGCGTGGTCAGGGAAGACCTCACCGATGCCGTGCTGGACGTGCCCAAGGTATGTGTCCATATGGAAAGTGCACAGGCACTACGCGCCTGTGTGCCGTGTGTGCTGTGCCTGCGCTATGTTGGCAGGCAACAGGCAGTACCTGCGCCTCCCGGCTTTGCTAGCCAGAGTCGCACGAGCCAGGGATGGTCACAGATGTTTATGCGAGTGTTAACCCGCACCGCGAGCAGCGCCTGCTCCTTCTGTACGCTTGTGCATGCTATGAGTGTGGCACACTGGCGCGGGTTTCCATTCGCTTCTTGCAAAGTCACTGCCATGCTTGCCTAAGAATGTGTGGCATGCATGGTTCTTGTATGCTGGCCTACACGCTGACCTGTGGATGGTGCTGCCTTCATGCCTGAACAGGTGATGGTGCACTACACAGGCATGAGCACCTCTGCGGACGTGTGGATTCGGGTCGGTAAGTATGCTCTTGCACTACGCAAAGCGCCCTAGCGGCAGATGCCTCTCTAAAGTTCATATCACATGCTTACCTACTACATGTGCATGCTGATTGGTTTGCTGGGCCTTGTGCAGGCTGCTTGCGGCGCAGCATGCGGGCATGTTGGCACCTCCGCTGAGCGCCCCCCGTTCACCTGCATCTACGAATACACATACCACTGTAGCATGCAAATCAAATGCCTCTCTGCCTGTTCTGCCCTGTGCGTGCAGACCCACGGCTGCGCGTGCACGAGGCCATAGCCATTGCCACCAAGGTGCGCCGCACCCTGCTGGGCCGTATCAAGGACCTCTGCGCGGCCGACGTGCACCTAGACCTGGTGGAAACCTACCAGGCAGCGGAGGCGCACCACACAGCAGGCGGCAACGTGCTGCTGTGGGGCACAGAGGGCGTTTACGACGACGGCAGCGCGCTGCGCGCCACGTCGCTCAGCAACCTCCTGGACCGCGCGCTGCTGGGCATGAACAAGCGCCAGAGCAGGGCGTCGGCAGCGGGCACTGGTGCCAGCAGTGCCGAGAACGCATCGTGGGCAGACGAGAAGCTGTGAGGTGGTGGGGCGGGGTGTGCGTTCTTGGCAGCTAGTACAACTTGCGGCACAACAGCAGCTGTACCAGCGTAGGGCGCGTGTGCACATGGTAGCGGGGGCCTTATGTTTTCTTGGCAACAGCTCGCAGCACAGGGCAGCACAGGTGGCACCATGGCGCGAGCTGTACGCCTACACATGCAATTTTTTACAAGCAGTGCCACAGTTCCCTCTGGACTGCGTGTCCGCTCCTAGGCATATCTGTGGTGTGTCGCATGGGCACTGAGTTGGCAAGAGTTGGCAAGTGGCTTGTGCGGCCAGTGGTGGTGCAATAACCGGGCATGACGTGCCACTGCACAAACAACGAACTGTATTGTGAGAACGTATCTGACAAATGCTACCTATTGGTGCCTGGTGTGGTGTGTGCAGTCACGTGGTACATCAGCGTGGTGATATATGTGATGCTGTGCTGCATGTGCTTGCTCTTGCTGCTGCTGGTCACTGTGCGGTTGCTTAAGCCTGGCCACCACTGTGGCCTCTGACCACACGCTCTGAGTAGGGATAAAAGAGCACCAATGCCGATGCTTGTGGCAAATGCGGCAAGTGCACCAAATGCCACCGCTGTGGTGCTGAGTGCAATGCTCCCTGCCACTCTCTGACTGCACAATGGCAGCACTAGCACACACCACGCCTATTGCCCTGCTGCTGCCTTGCTGCCTTGCAAGAAGCTTGTGCAGCTACTTGGGCTGTTCCACTGGTGGAATGGCAGCATTGCCTGCTTGTTGACTATTCGGGTGCTTCCAACACTGCAACAACTGTCGCAAGGGCAGAGCGTGCCTGCTGCACGTACTGCTTGCTCTGCTGCAGGTAACTTGACTCATCAGCACTGTCAGGGTCAGCCTGCACAGGAATACACACACACCACAAGTCACATAGGGCATGCCATCAGTTGCGGTTGGCAGCCCGGTGTGTGTATGAGCATATGAAGGTGGAGTGAGACAAGCATGGCATGCACAGCGATGTTGGCTGCATATAAGCCGCTGCATGCAGCCTGCTGGCACATCAAGACTCCTCTGCATCCATGGCACCGCAGGACGGTGATGCACCTGTTGCTGTTACATAGTGCCTTCGTGCCACAGAGATGTCTGTTGTGGGCAGCATTTGAGACATGCCACCTGCGAGACGCACCTGCCCAAAGGAGCTGTAGTCACCAACACTTGACAGTCGTGCAGTGGAGTCAGCCGCAGACAATGCCTGCAAACGAAAAACAAGCAGCAGACAATTAGTTGCACACCGCAGCCTTGTTTTGTTGCCATATGCGCCCAGCATCGAAAGGCCACCAGGTGTGTGTATGGAATGTGCAGCTGTAGCGGCCACCTCGATGCCTTGTTCGTGTGTGGCATCACCTCACCAAGCGTTCGCAGGGGACAAGACATGTGCTTGGTCTAGCTTGCCAAAGCCTGAGGCTGCTGTGTGTCGTCAAATCACTTTGCTGGCCAATTAAATTGAAGCTGCTGCACTGCTTGATGTGTGCCCACAAGCGGTATGCGCCTTTGCCAATGTGGGACCAGGCATTATCTATGTATGCACGGACAAATGTGTGTTTAGAATTGATGACACCGCTGTGTGAGCACCTACCTGCTGGAACTCTTCGATGGCTGTGAGGAACTCCTCCACCTGTTCCACTGACACACGCTTGATAGCTTTCTGCAGCCACGAATGCAACAAGCACACGTTGTGAATGCATGCCAGCACTGTGTGTGTCAGCAATTCAATGTGGGCAAACATGCTGTGGCACAACCACATCACTTGCACACACCAAAGGCATGACGTGTGTGTGTGCGGCGTTTACAGTGGTGGGGCAGCAAGCTGCGACAAGAGAAGCAGACGCAGGTGAGCGAAGCTGCCGCTTCTACGATAGTACCATACTTCCAAGAAAACCTTGTGAAACTTGTAACTGGGGCACACAAAACGCTGTCCGTGATATTTGACCAGTCGAACCTCGAGCACTACCAACCATCAGCACAATTGCATACAGCACATGCAGCTCTTATCTACACGATCATTTTTTGCAAGTGTGTCACCAACACGCGGGCAGCCACCACATCAATGCTGGTGGAGCAAGCAGCGGCGCTAGCGGGCCACGCGCCACAGGCTGGGCTAGCAACCCACCCACCCACTCGGTAGCCGCTGGTGATGATAGGTGCGGTCTGTCGTTGTGCAGTGGATGGTTTTGGTGTCTTTTTTTGCTACCCGGGGGTTTGCTGGGGTTCAGGCCTCCAAGTCTGGTGTTTTGTGCCCTACAACCGTTCCATACAGCTTGCACAACGCGCCACGGAGGTATTTTGACTGCTGCGGGGGTGCTGCAGACTGCATGTGCCTTGTGCAAACACAAATGAGTTGCAAACTGTGTAAGCTGTCCTCAACATGAACGCACAAATAACTTTGTGTTGCTGGCCTGCAGGTACTTGTGAGCAGTTACAGCCCATCCAACCTGACCTCCTGGCATCAGTGGCCATTAAACCGGTTCTCGGTTTTATCGTTTTTGATTTTTGGAGGGATGGACAGGACAGCACCCCACCACATTAGGGGCAACTACACACAATGCACCATCGCAGCTGTTCGTTGGTGAGTGAAGAATGACTGAAGGCTGTTGCAAGCACCAGAAGCGGCGATTCATTGCAGGAATCGTCATGGCAGTAGCACGTCATAATACCACCAGAGTGGTGCGGTACTGCTTCAAACAAAATTCAACTTGAAGTATATCTCACCTTCATGACGACATCTGCGCCATAGAGAGGTGTATCACTGGAGGCCAACCCCAAGTATGCACGCACGGCCTTGGCGTTGCGCTTGCAACTCATTATCTGCAACATCATAACATAGACCGCGCGACAGCCGCACCACAACGATTGTGGCGGAGCATGTGAGTGGCACGCAAACCACTTCGGTTTTGCAAACAGTTTGAGATGACATGCAAAGTGTAGCACACATGTGGTGCAAACAGGTCCAGCCATGTGGGTTGCAGACAAACACACAAGTCCACGCACCGCATTTTCCTTGTCAAAGAGGTTATTGGTGGTGGCGGCTTTGAGCAGCTTCTCCTTGTTTTTTGCCTCCAGCAGGCTCCGGTCCACATCCGCAAATGTGCAATCTGTACAGCACCAGCGGACAAAGCACCGGCGTAGTGAGCTGCCAGCGGCTTAGCCGGCCGCTTCAGCTCAAGCCGCCAAGCCGTGAAGCCAAGCTGGAGGCAGAGCGGCCTGGCGGCTTCAGTTTTTGCTGTGTACTGAAGCACAGCCTGGACCACCAGCTGATGACCTGCGAGCACGTACATGGGCAGGCAGTGCCATCCGCTGGCCACCAGCCAGAGCTCATACTCCTGTGCACTACCGATGCCCCAGTTTCGAGGTAATAGGGCCGCTCAGCAGCTGCATGAGAGTTTGCTTAAAGGTGTGCTGAGCACTACTCACGCGCAGCAGCTGAAGCCGCTCCAACCGGCGAAGCCGACCCCAACCCCCATATCGCAAGCCGTGAACCGCCGACAGAGGTTGGCTTACATCTCTACAAAGTACGAAACAAAAGCAAAGGTTGTGACGGATAAGTCATGCGACCACAAAATGTGTTCCATTTGTGCTACAACTTTATACTACTAGTACTACTGTAGTATATGCATAACCTATCGGAGATACCTGACGCTGACCAGCTGCGCCGCTTGCCATATTATTGAGACCTTGTTTTGCAACAGGCTGCAATGTGACCCTGGGCATGGCCACCAGTGTGATGCGATGTTGCAGGTTTCTCAATACTTGTAAAAATGTCATGAACGCATGGATGTGCAAGCTGACAGGGCCTTGACACTGCACAAACCGCAGCAGCAGCAGCGGCAACTGCAGCAACTCCTGCACCTGCTCCTGCTGATGTTGTCGTGTGCAACGTGGTGCAACAGGTCAGCAAATGGTTGGCTACCGCTGCCACAGAATGCAGCACAGAGCTGCTGGTGCCACCGCTGCCTACTCTAGCTGGCAACCTGCCTGTCGCTTGTCGACAGTTGCTGCCTTAGGGCACTCTGTGCGTTATGAACCTCACCTGTTGTCTCCTCCACCCAGTTTTGGATCAAAAAATCCAGACCCTCAAGCCCTTTCCTCAGCCGTGCTACCACCGGGTCTGCTGCTGCTGCACGCTCGTCTTCAGCAAACGCTGGTGAGATGAACGCAGCGATGTCTACTGCTGCTGCAGATGAGGCTGCTGCTGGCAACACAGCAGAGGCAGCCAGCCTGGCTAACGCCAGCCTACGGGAGCATAGAGCGCTTGCAGCAGCACCGTCCGCTGTGGCAGCGCTGCCAAGCACCAGCAGGCCACATGATAAACACCTCATCCGCACCCGATGCGCTTGATTGTGGTGTGGCAGTAGATGAAAGACGCATCTTGAAAGTGACTCAGCCGAGAACGTTAAGTTGAACTTCGCAGATTGACTGCGTTGCAACCGAAGGCGGTGCTTGCACAAGTCTTGTGCTGACAACAGCACAACGCAACGCGCAGGGTTTGACACACAAAAAAACGATATGTAATGCTTGCCACCCTTGGCTAATGGGCCAGGGGCAAAGGATGTGTGTCATTGTCGGTGTGCTGCCTGCGCACTATGGTCATGTGCCTGCCATACACATCATCCACGTCTCTCAACGCTGGGCCTGCATTCAGTTGCAGCAATGGCAGGTCGTGGCGCTGCTGCTGCTGAGGCACAGCAGCGTGTTGCGGCTGTGGCTGCAAGGTCAGCGCCGCGTTGTACACAGACTCCTGCAATGGCGGCAGTTGCATAGCCGAGGCACCATTCGAAAAGCCCTGTGAAACTGGGTCATACCCAAACCTTTGCAAGGTGCGCCCAGCCACCTGAAGGCACGCAGTGACCTGCAAAGGAGGCAAAAACGCATTTTGATTAGCAATGAGATGTGCGCTGTGCTTCTCCAAAGTTGCAAACTACATGCCCTCTGTGCTGTGTGCAGCATAGGCAGTGTACTGCTGAGCACCACCAAGCATACAAGGTCCTCGCCACAGTGTCGGGCCTTGCATGCGACCGCGCTGGTGCAGTTATAGGCAAGTGCCCTTTGAAACCAGTCAGATGATGTAGAAACAACCCAAGGGATGCACTGAACTCTGCACCAAGAAATTGAAATGGTCCAGAGTGGCTGCCCACCACCGGGTTACACCAGCCTTGGCCTGACAGGATTGCCCACCTGTTCGGGAGTGAAGTGCTTCAGGCCTTTTCCAATCATCCCTCCAGACCTGGGCTTGTAGGGCCCGGCACCAGGTTGTGCAGCCGCAACAGTGGGTGAAGTAGAGGTGCCAATACCATTTACAGAAAATGCTCCGGTCACAAGGGTTGTGGTGTCAGCAGTAATGAAAGCGGTCACCCGTGCCATGACCTGTGACAACAAGCAAAAAAAAACGCATACATGCACCTACTGGTGTGGTCAGAACATGGTGTACACTGGTGCATCGCCTGCATCAACCTCGAGCACGTGATCTTGATGATACCAGCTGCACCACCCATATTGTGCGCCAGCAAAAAAATCAGTGCTGCGTAATACTACGTAGTAGTAGCAACAGCCTGCACGTGGGAGCTAGTGCACTACAGTGCATACAGAGAAACAGTGCCACCACGACAAGAAAATGAGGGTTTGTCCAGCAGCTCACCTCGTTTGTGTGGTGAACCAGGTCTTCGTAGCGGACCAGCAGCAGCGGCACACCAACCTCGCTCGACAGCCAGAACCTGTAGAACCGCTGCCATGTGTCAATCTCATTGCGTACCTAATGGGCGGCGCCAAAGCACAAAACACACAGGGACCATGTATGAAAAGCAGTATATTGGTCAGGCATTCTGGTCCATGTGCAGACGCTCAGCTGGGCACCCCTGCTGCCATGCCGACTCGCTGTTTGTCAACACAGTGCTTGGCTGTCATTGCACAGGGGTCGTGGCTACAACAGCAGCAATGATGCACATGCTTGTTTTCATGCCTTGTTGTCATGGCGCACTTTGCAGTGTCATGTGTTGCTCCCCTGCTGCTACACAGCAAAGCAAGGTGGGCAGGCGATGGCATGTGCTGGTGCGGCTGTGTAACTCACCAGTCCATCCCAGAGGTCGCTGAACTGTTGATAGACACTCTCGTGCAAGCTGCAACAGTGCATACAGGCACAGCATATGCAACAACTGTCACCAACTGTGGTTTACACGTGAAACATGCATTTGCTGGCACACACAGGAGGAATGCATACGCTGTGCAAGTGAGTTGCTCAGCTTTGTGAAGCACTGTGTGCCGCACTGCCAGGCCTCCGTCTGTCAGTGTGTGCAACGTTCTGCACAGGTGGGCGCTGCAGCATGCTGCATGTTTGAATGTGTGCGCACCTCTTGTCGTGGGTGTTCGTGAGTGCCATGTTGAAGTATGAGTCTATGGCATCAAAGGGATTGCGCACCAGCACAAGGGCCCTGCGTCATGCAGCAAGAGCATGTGGGACATCACAATTAGATTGAGTGTACCAGCAACTGGAAGACAAGGGTGATCACGCAGTGTACTCATGCATTTGTTAACTAAAATCAACTTTGCTTTAGGTGAAGTCAGTGTGTACAATCCGCATGTTGACACTCACCGTTGGGCAGTGAAGCGCCTCCAGCCCTGTCGCTCAGGCCAGTGCGTCTTCACAACAAGCACCTTGCTCATGTCAATTTGGCCCTCTCCCTGCATGATGAGCAAAGCGGGACAACAACCACTGCAGTTGCAGTTGCAGTGCCTTGCCTGCCTCTCCTGAGTAACAACGCACACCTGAGGTGCCGTAGGTGCACGTGCGGCCCAAGTGTGCTGGCATGTAGGAGAGCACATAATGCACGTGCACTGAGGCACACAAGGCTGGTGGATGGCCATAGAGTACCTGGAGGCCAAAGGCTGATAGGCTGCGGCTGAGCGTTCGATCTGGTCGTGTGTCACTGCCCGTGATGACACCTGTGTGTTGCTCAATCAGGCGCCGCAGAAGTGTGTTGCCGCACCTGTGTGTAACCTCACAACAACAGGTGGTCGTTGAGGGGTGTCAGGTACATGATGGTGCACACAGCATGCAGATGTGTATCAGTGCAGGGCAAAAAAGCGCACTCTTATGATGCAACACTTGTAAGTGAACATGCACGGTTGCACACGATGGCTTCAACAGAAGTACATTGCACGAGCGTTGGCACACACAGCAGGCCACCAGGTACTACAGGTCTAACGCACCTTGGGTAGCTGGCCAGCACACAACGCCCGCCTCTCCAGTCTGGCCTCTGTTGCACGCAATGACAACACACAACAGAAGTTGTCATTGCAGCGCTGGCCGATTTACAGTAGGAAACAAATCAAATGATGAAGAGAGACACTGTGAGGGCAACATGCTGAAGGCGGTGCAGCACGAAGTGAGAGACAAGTGACTAGCCCAGTGAGTGGCTTGTGCTCAAGCACGAAGTGAGAGACAAGTGACTAGCCTAGTGAATGGCTTGTGCTCAAGAGTGGGGATCCTTGATTATACCAGGCATACACCTACCTGAACAGGCGATAGGTATCGAAACACTGGAATGCCGCCTGTGGAAGCGCTGATGGCGGTGGGCCTCGGCGGTCCAGGCGTTGCAGCCGCAGCAGCAGTGCCAGCAGCAGCAGGTGCACCCCACCCCAGCCACCTCCCCCTGTCCCTTTCCCAAACGGTTATGGCGCTGCATGTCATGAGCCTGCTGGTGGCTGCCAGTGACACGAAGTCCCCTTTGTTCAAGTAGGCGCAAACCTGCCTGCAGGATAACACGGCGATGGTGGTTGGGCACACAGTGGTGTGTGTGAAATGCCTCAAGTGGTGCTGGTGGGTGCAGCAACAGCTGGCAGCTGAGAGTATTGACGCCACGCACCTCAGCAGTCCGTAGGGAAACACCCACAGCGTGGGTGGCTCCAGCGCGTACATGGTCATGGTGCTGCACTGCTCCTGCCTGAAGGACAGGCTGGAGAGGTGACCATTTGAAGGGGCGCGAAGGGGGGGGGTGGTCACCCCCCCACGAATGTCCCCGTTCTCTGCCAGTTCCACACGCACAAAAGAGGAGAGAGAGGCTGTTCAGGCGGGCGACACCCTTGGCGGCAACACCAGCAGCTGGTCCAGCGACCGACAGGTGGTTGCCGCTGCTGCCGCTGTCACCGCTGCAGCTTGCCGCTTCAGGGCGACGCGCGTCACAACAAATGAGACACAAGCACTTACTGCCGCTTCTGCTGGGGCCACAACTGCTCCAGTCGGCACAGGCAGTAGGCGCCGCAGCACTCTCTCCCTACTCGGATGATGTTTCGAGAAGACTGGCCGTCCTCAGCTCCATTGCCTACGCCCCCAACGACCAGGTGAAGGCACTACGAGGCTGGTGTGGACGCTAGCAAAACGTGTCGCGCAACTGTAAGCATGTTGAACACAGACGTAAGCGCGCCTGCCGCCGCCTGCCGTGCCCAGCGCGCGACCTCACTCGCGCTGATATGGCGCTGACGATTGCGCTTCGCTGCTGTTGCCGTTCGTCGCGTGTGGCGGTCCGCATGCGACGGCGTACCACGCCTTGCACGCGGTGTGCCACGTGTCGTGCAGATCGGCAATTGGACCTTCCCCAACCCGGCGTGCGCCTTGGATGGCTTCCAGGTGAAGGGCACGTACGCCGTTGAGCCCAAGAGTGCCTATGGTTTCGTGGGCATCGACCATCAGCTCAAAGCCATTGTGGCCTCCTACCAGGGCACCAGTGACAAAGTTGACTGGATAACGGATCTCAGCACCTGGCTGCACTACAACTTCCAGGTGCGGCCCATGTCTCCGCTGTCGCATTTCGACTGCGTAGGCGCAACTTT
Source organism: Ophiocytium majus (assembly GCA_032358315.1). Classification (NCBI taxonomy): domain Eukaryota; class Xanthophyceae; order Mischococcales; family Ophiocytiaceae; genus Ophiocytium; species Ophiocytium majus. The sequence continues at coordinate 16,529 of JAULBY010044331.1, forward strand.
CTTTGGCCAAAATGCGCACCTTGATGCCTGCTGGTTCTCTTTTTGCCAGCAAACAACATGTATTGAGGTTTCGGCTTGTGTTTTGCTGGTGGTGCCTGGTGTCCGCAGTGCATTGTGGGCGACACCACAAACACCACCGCTTTGGCTGGCGGCCATGGCAGTGCTCATGGAGACCCGCCCGCTGCGGTGTCGCTGGGGTACGTCCATTTTGGCTTCTGCAAGTACTACAAGAGCCTGGCAGAGGTGGGCATGACAGATGCTCTGGTGGCGCTGGCACAGGCCAGGCGGCATCGCGATTACAGCATTGTCCTGACGGGACACTCACTGGGTGCGGCGGCGGCCACACTGGCGGCAGCAGATCTGGCTGTGCGGTACCAGGTGCCTCGCGAGCGCCTGCACCTGTACTCATTCGGCGCACCACGACCCGGTGATGCGGGCTTTGCTGCGCTCCTCAACGACTCTGTGGGCACTGCCTATCGGTAAGTGTCTTATCAAGCGTGCAGCTTCTGACTGCTGCTGGTGCCCCCTTTCACGCACGGGTTTGCAGCTGCTGTGAAGGCAGCGGTGGCACTGCTGTTGCAGGAAACCAATGTTTTTTCGGTGTTTGCCCTTTTTTGCATGTGCTGCAGGGTGGTCCACAACAGAGACATTGTACCCCACCTGGCACCTTGCTGCCGCACCTGGAAGGCTGGTTGTGGCACCCTCAAGGTGGGCGAAACAGCTTGCACCACGCATGCAGGCAGTGCCTGATGCAGTACTTTGTACTTCAGAAGTATGATGCTGCCACGGCTGCTGTTGTCGCTGCTGGTTAGACGCTGCCTGCACGCCTGCTGGTTTGGTTTCAGTCTCGCGCTTACACTTGTTTCTTGCGATGTGCGGTCAACAGACGTGCCCGTTCCACGCCGCAACGCAAGTATGGTACAACAACGACATGGACCCTGGGCAGAACTTCAGCGTGTGCAACCAGGAGGACCAGGTAACACGCCCTGCAATTGTGTTTTGTGCGTGTGTGTGGCACAACAGCAGACTCTCTGACAGACCAATATGTACCTTTGACCCCATATGTGTCAGTACTCCTGCCCCAAGCGCCACAAAGGTAGCCAAACAACTGAGTTAATCTCACATGTCACATGAGTATGTAACAGGTGTTTGTGCCACTGTGTGTGTGTGTGCAGATTTGTGACCAGGTGGTGAATCTGAGTGTGAACGACCACCAGGTCTACTTTGGGTTCAACGTTGGCGGGTTTTGCGGAGAGGTAAGTTGCACAAGCATGTCTGACAGTGCGAGAAGTCATGTCCCGTCATTGATGTGTGGTTGCTGTGGCTCTCTTGCAGTTGCCCTGTACACGCATGAAAGCAGCAGATTTGGTTTTGTGTTCAAGGGCTGTCACTTCCTTGTATGCAATGATGACTCTAACGCGGCATGTGCACATGGCTTTACGAATGGATGACAAGCAACTGTGGTAGCACCTGTTCAGAGCATCAGTGGCACAATCTTGCTGCGCCACTGCCATGGCGTCATGGCATGGTTGGCACAACCATGTTACACCACTGCTGTTTGGTACTCCGCCACAAGATTATGTGAGCGCTGGCTCAGGCTGCTCTCACTTGTACAGCGGCGCACTTGCACTCTGACTCGTGCAGGTAAACACCACTGCAGGATACTTGGCCGCCGTGGAGCAGGCACAGGCAGAGCAGGATGCACTTGCGCGCAATGGTGCTTTGGCCAGGGCCGAAGCTTCGCTTGCCGTCGAGCATGGGTTGTACGTTGGCGGTGGCAGCGCGTATGCGGAGGTTGAGTAGCATAGCACAGTGTAACATGCCTAGCTGTTGGGGGCAGCCCTTTGAGCTGTTGCAGCGTCCATGCGTCGCAGTAACAGCATGCCGGCAGGCGCCATGTACACACACACACGTTTGTATAAAGGCACGCATTGCTGGTTTTCAATGCCAGCATACATGGTCTGGCATGCTGGCTGCATAGATTTTGCCCAGCTCGACACACAGCACAGCTTGGTGTGCGCACCTGGATGGCAGGGATATTTATGACGATGTCGCTTACGCTGTGCATCACTTCTGTACCCCCACAGTTCGCTTGCCACATGTGACATGTGTGCTGTGTGCCGCCTGCAACTTACTGGCACGTGGTTCTTGCGGCATGCCGCCAGTGCAAGCACACACGCACTGTAGTATGACACAGCACAGTAGGTAGGCGGCGAGCTTTGCATCATGGCATGCACCCACACATGGCGGTTGCATGACAAACCACGATAGAAATGAAGAGCTTTGCAGCGCAATGTGCCAGTGCAGAGGCAGCTGGCGGTGCTCGAGGGCTGCTGTCTTGTGGTGCAGGTGCGCAATGGCAGGATGGGTGTCCTACAGCATGCCTGCATGGTCATTTGTGCTGTAGTGGGTTGGCATCTGCTGCGCCAACCCGACATAAAGCCTTGTACACCATCCACTGCATCTGCTGCGCCAAGCCGACATCAAGCCTTGTACACCACCCACTGCATGATGCAGCCATCGCCTCCGCCGGTGGTGATGAGTCTGCTCTGGTCATGGCTCCACCTCACGTTTGTAACGTGTGCTGAGTGCCCATGCGCCTGCACTGCCTGTGCATGCGCGCTCACACATGGGAACCTAAACACGTTGACCACACCTGCGTAGCACCAGCCAGCACCAGCACACACACACATTGGTGTTCACCAATTACAAGTGCGCTCATTGAGGCGTTGGCTGCACCATAGCATTGTTGCTGCCTTTGAACATGTCGCACACGGCAAACCTGATGCTGTTCTGCACCAGCTGAAGCATGCTGTTCTTGCCTTTGTCATCCGCGGTGGCCACAAGCTTTCGGTCTGGGCTGGCGTCCACTGCATTGATGTCGGTCCCATCTGCGCCCTGTTGGCAATGTCACAATACGAGTGTGTGTGCATGCAGGTAGGCTGAGGTGAGAAGGATGGCTATGCCCAGGGACATAGGCACATGCGGGTGCATGATTGCTAGTTCAGTGCACTTAGCAGCTGGTGGTCAAGGAAGCAAAACCCACCTTGGGCCAGATGCCCTGCACAGGCCACCCCAGAGTACACGTCCATGTCTCCCACTTGCAGTCGCGCAGTGCAGTGGCGGATGTGATGTGTGCACCCGTCTCAGCGCTGCTGAACAGCAGCTCATAGTCGCCGCTGTTGGTTTGCAGGCAGAGGCGTGGCTGCTGTTGCTGCGATGGCCGTTCGTCCACTCCAAAGTCCAGGTGTGTGATGTAGCTGCGAAAGCATGGCACACACGGCTGTTGTAATGTGCTGGAACTTGTACTTTTATTGATTTGCACTTGTGGGCGTGCAAGAGCCGCAGGCTGTTGTGTGGGGAAGACGCCTGGAGAGCTTGGGTCTGCTTTGAACGGTGGGTGGCCATGACACGACGCGCCATGTATGCTATGTACAACCTGCTGGAACTTGTAGTAGTCTCCAGTCGCTGGCAACACCATGGTGCAGGATGTGACACCATGGCGTGACACCGTTTGCATGCACACATAACTACGTAGTACTTACAAGTATGTAGAACCAAGAACAGCGATGTGAGCGGAGAGAAGTAAATCAGCCAGATGCACATGAAAACGTTAACCGTTGAATGTGTGCATGTACACATGCAAGCGCTCACCTGTGGTGCTTGTTGAAAGTGCAGCGGTGTGCAAAAGTGGTTCGCTTCGCATCGCCTGTGCCGTTGGCCACGTCAAACACCTGGTTGGAAGCAAGGCGCACAGGCGCAACTGGTGAACAAAAAATCTTCACCAATACAAGGTAAACGCAGCATACATGCTCTGCGTCTTCCAAAGCATGGCGTGCTGCATGCACCAAAATTATGAAGCACAGTGGAGCCGCAAGCGCCTGTAGCTTGTAATGAAAACAACCATACATCACTACCTGACAAGTCCCTACCAGTACTTGCGAATGCCAAAACACCTGCTACTTTTGCATCTGCTTCAGATGCGCACCATGCCTAGCCTTGGGAGCATATAGCAGACCCAGTCAACTCACATATACATTGTTGTCATGGCTTCCCACCGCCAGCAACGTGCCTTCCTTGTTGAAGCGCAGCACGCTCACACGCTCCCTGGTGTGTGATGCCCGTTTGGGGTCATGCACAGTCTGCTGTGACCCATCCACCACACTCAGTACCCCCGAAGACTTGCCGTGCGCCGCCTGCTGCAGCTCCAGCCGCAGCTGCACCACATCCCCGGTCTTGCCACCTGCGCCCTGCTTGGCCTTGGCTCCTGACATGGGCTCTCCTCCAAAGCCCACCACTAGCGCCTGCGCTTGCCCCGGCTCTGTGCCTGGCTGCCACGCTACCGTGCGTGCGCCGTCGCCCAGTGCTGCCATCCCCACCATGCGCCTGCCGCTCATGGACCACACACGGGCGGTGGCATCGTCGCCAACGGTGACATACACGTCTGGCAGGCCCTCCGGTGCCAGGTCCAGACCCCACAGCTCGCCCTTGCCGTGGGCGGTCACCACGGGCTCGCCGCCATGCAGCAGGGATAGGCTGGGGCTGCGCCCGCCACCACCGCTGCCGTTACCAGCGCCGCCGTCGACAGCCACTTCATACACCTCGCAGCCCTGCGTGCCCACGACCAGCGTGTGCCGCAGCGTGCTCGGACTCCAGTCCAGGCAACGGATGCCCGGGTCAGTGCACGGCAGTGGCGAGGGGCCGTTGGACACTGCCCCAGACAGGGAGAACTCGCACAGCTGCACCAGCACAGCACTCCACAGCTTGATGAGTCCATCCTTCTGGCCACCACTGGCCACGCCGCCGCCATCGATGGCGCAGAGTGCAGTGACAGCGCCTCCGGCGTGGGCGCGCACGGTTTTTGCTACTGCATACTTGGCAGACCAGGTCAGCAGGTCCCCGGAGGACGTGCCTGTCACCAGGGTGCAGCCTGCGCTTGTGCCCTCTCCCAGGGTGGCAGCGCAGGAGACGGCCTGCGGTGCCTTGTCGGTGCCCCCAAAGGTGCCACGCTTGCCCTTGAGGTCATTGCCGGCACGAACCCTGCAGCACAAGCCAAGGACAGGTGTAGTGAGCAGAGGGCTGCTTCCGATCATGTGTTCAGCAGTCGGACAGCAGCGCGGCAGCTGCACTCATGCGGTCAGTGGTCAGGCCATATCAAAAGAGTACCAGGGTCATAGACCTGCAGGCCCTGGAGGAGTAATTGTACCATTGCAAACTGTCATTTTGTCCCTGCTGATACCTTCCACCATGTGCAGATACTATGGCTCTCTGTCATCTCTACAAGCACGCACCACCAAATGCTGCACCAGCAGGAATGACACCAAAAACGGTGATACGCACCAGAACTTGATGTGTTTCACCCCCCCTGTGACCAGCGTCGCTGGCTCCGCCTCCACCTCTGGTGTTGCTCCCTCCGCCACAGCAGCGGGCAGCCAGTGCGCCCACAGCACCCTGTCCTTGTCACCCTTGCCCGCCGCCTCCACGCGCACCGCGTTCCATCCTCCGCCGGCGTCAACAAACTGTGACACGCAGTGGAAGGGGTCGTCGCCCACTGCTGCCAGGTGTCGCCTGTCTGAAGAGAAGGCCAGCGCGGCAATGCCATGGCTGTGCTGGCCCTCCAGAAGCGCCACCTGCGTCCCGCGTGCGGCATCCCATATGCGGATGGTGGGCCTGCGGCCTATTTGTCCAGTGGCTACAAGCCTCCTGTCCGCTGACACTGCCAGCGCCGTCACGTCGTCTGCATGCCACACACACGCGCGTCAGCCGATGTTTTGTCGCGGGTCATGCCACTGGCTCATCAACAAATGTGCGCCAAGGTCACAAACACCATGTGCGTTTCTGCTGGCAAGTGCGTACAGTCTGTTGATTCAACACATCCACACTTTGGCAAGTAGTCCATACTGTCCCCTGCTTTGCTGTATTGGTGTGCCTGAGCCGCAGCTCATGGGCAACCGCTGGTGCTGTTGTTTGGTGACAAAACCCTGTGCATACTACTTCAGAAGTACAAAGTATGTACCTGGTAGCTAAGCAGCGGCTGTGAGCCATATACAATGATCTGCTGCAATTTGCAGGCAAGTGCAATAAGGGACGCATGCCTGAAACTCACACCAATGACTCGTGCCACTGCAGGGATGAAGCACTGGTGTGTCACCGATGCACACAAAAAACAGTGCATACAATGACAGTATCACAACGCATACCTGTGTGCCCCTGCAGGAAACGCTGACTTGGCTGGCCCTGCTCTTCTGCTCGAAGCAGCACAGCCAGCGCCGCCGCTGGGTACACAATTTCGCCGTCGGCAGTGTAGTGCAGAATGTTGCGAGCCTCGTGTCCCCTGAACCCATGCACCCATTCCAGCTCCACCCTCACCGCTGGCGGGTGTGGCACATCGGCAGGCGGGTTGGTAGGCGGTTTGATTGCTCCCAGCCAAGGCCGCACGGCTGCAAACATGTCGCCGCCACCCGTGCCTTGGCCGTTGCCACCGAGCAGCAGCTCATCATGCAAGCCGCCACCCAAGCCAGCGGAGGAGCTGTGCCTGGAAAGCGAGGTAGTGCTGCCACCAGCACTAGCACCATCTGTGGCGTCTGGTGCCGACATGATGTGGCGCCATTGGAAGACGCACCGGTCGTTGCCACCGCAAGTGGTCAGGCACTCATCGCCTGCGGTGAAGCGGCAGTTGGTCACGTGGCTGGAGTGCCCGCCAAAGAGCAAGAACTCCGCACCGGCTCTCACACACGGGTACTGGAACACCTTCACCTGTAAAGCACAGCAAAGGCGCAGCAGTTGCAGCCGGTTAGCATCAGAGCACGTATTCATGATGACATACTATGCGAAGTACTTGTACTTGAGTAGAAGCCAAAGAGGAATGCCAGCATTTCATCTGTTGTCAGCGCAGTGCCACCTTAACTGATGCGTACATTACCTGCAACAATGCACATGTAACAAGTGGGAGGTGACGGAAACTGCGCTCACCTTCCCCTTGTCATCAGCGGTGGCTATGAGCGTGCCGGCGCGCGAGCGGTCCACGGCATTGATGTCCGTCCCATCAGCACAGGGCGGCCAGATGCCCTGCACTGCCCACCCAAGGGTGCACGTGCTAGTGGCCCAGCGTGTGTCACACAGACTGCTGGCCCGTGTGACGTGCCCCCCCGCGTCTGTCGCAAACAGCAGCTCGTATGCGCCACAGTTGGAGCGCATGTGTGCACTGTCTTCACTGAAGTCCAAGTGGGTGATGTAGCTGTTGTGCTTGGCAAACTTGCCCCTGAGCTCCACCTTTTGCCCCACACTGTACAGGTACACGCTGTTGTCGTGCGAACCCACTGCGAGCGTCTTGCCGTCTGGAGAAAACTTGACATCGCTTATCCACTGCTTGGCATCATGCAGCTCCTGCTCCTTGCTCAGAACCACCTCGCCTGCCCTGCCAGGCCCCCGTTTGTACAGCCGCACAGCGCCGTCGCACCGCTGCCGCCCCGACCCCCCCCCACCACCCATCCCCACTGCAATGCGCCCACCATCTGGAGAGTAGGCGCATGCACGTGCTGCGCTGCCCAGGCTTGTCATCCCGCACTGCCGCCGTGCCGCTACGTCCCACACGCGCAGTGTGCCGTCGTCACCCACAGTGCAGTACTCGCGCAGCTTCGGGTGCGCCGCAAGGCCCCACAGCTCACCACGGCTGTGCCCGCACACCAGCAGCTGTGGTGGTGGGCCACCTTGCGAAGCCATGGAAATCTGCCACAGCTCGCACTCCTGTGTACCAATCAGCAGCTGTAAGCCATCTGGTTTCAGGGCCACACTGCGAATGGTAGCAGCGCCAGGTGTCCCACCGATCGCGGTGGCCACATTGACCTCCCGCACTTGGGTCCCAGTTTTGGCATCGATCTCTGCACTGATCGGCCACATGGATACCAGGCCACCTTTACCTCCAGCTAGAAGCCATTGCGATGCTTGTGTGCTGCCAGTGTACATGGCGTAGACTGGGCCTGTGCCGCCAACTTGGAGCACCACTTTTGGGCCGACCTGGTTGCTGTCACTGCCGAACACCAGCACGGTGCCATTGCTTGCGCCCACCAACAGCTGTCCAGCTGGCCCAGCAAACCTGGCACATGTGAACGTCAGCTCCGCCGTTTCACCTGAGCCCGCACTCACACGCCTGCCGCTCAGTGTGCTGCCCTGCGCTGTGTAGCGCCTGATGAATTTGACACCCACAGTCACCAGGTCGCGGATGCTGCCAGGAGCAAAGCACACGTCCAGAGTCTTCGCCCGCTCCCCTTTGCCACTGGCGATGGGCTGCCCAACCGCGCAGCTGCCCCAGTCATATATGGCGATGCTGTTGTCATCATCCATGCCCACAGACGCTAGTGCAGCGCCGGAGTCGGAGAAGGCCAGCAATGCAACGCCACGCTTGTGGAAGCCTGAGAGCGACACCACCGTGGACAGCGTCTCAATGTTCCACAACTGTATGCTGGGCATCTGCAACGGGCGCAGGCGCACGCAAGGGAAACAGCAATGAGTGGTTAAAAAATTCGGTAAGTTTGCTAAAACCAATGGACGCGCAAAACAAGGTGCTTGAACTTTTCATGTCAAAGTTTCATGGCAGGATGTGGTAGTGCCCGCAACGTACCATACACCAGCAGCAGGCATACTTTGGTTAAACACAATACCATGACAGAAGCGTACATCAGCAGCTGCTGCTGGACAGCAACCTTGACGCCTCGCAGCACACCAGCTATTGGGATGGGCTATGCTGCAGCAACACCACATGCTATAGGAATCTGCAGCACCAGATGCCAGCCACAGCAGGCAAGCGGCAAAGGCGGCACTGGCAAGTGCCTGGCACACTTCAAAACCATGCAAAATAATGCAGAACACAGCCTGCCAGTGCTACAGCCCTAGCTAGCGCACGCAACCCAACCATTATTTCAGTGAAGCTCAACGCAGCAAGGGGTTAAAAAAGGGGCGCACCTTTCCCAGCTGTCCCGTAGCAGCCAAACTCCCGTTCGGGTGCACGGCCAGCGACAGGATGTCATCTGAGTGGCCCTGGTAGTAGCGCTGCTGTGCTCGCCCGTCAGCTGCGGTTGTGAGGACCACACCAAGTGCCGCCGCATGGTAAACAACCTCGCCCCGTGCGCCATACATGACATTGTTTCTGCAGTCGTACCCCCGGTAGCCATGCACCCACTCCAGCTTCAGATCGGTGTGCCTTGGTGGCCCAGAGTCCAGTCCACGCAGCTGCGCATCCACTACGGTGCGCACTTGCTGCAGCTGCTGCTCCAGCTCCTCGCTGACGCCAGTTTGCGCAGTTGCTGCAGTGGCGCCTTGTATGCTGCCACTGTGGATGTGCTCATGCTTGTGTGCGCACGTGCTCAGCAGCTCCTGCAGGGTAGGGCCGGCGCCTGTGTCCACCTTCGGCGCCGATGGTGCCACAATGGCACCCAGCCAGGGCTTGACCGCCATGAATTCATCGCCACCAAGGCGTGGAGTCCCAACAGGGGCCACCAGCAGCTGGTCCACTGCTGGTGCACTGGGGGGCCTTGAAAGGCTCGAACTGCTGCCTGCCAGCTTCTTCCTGCTGCAGCCGTCTGGCATATCGCCATCCTCGGTGTCACAAAGGTGCCATGTGAAGACACAACGATCGTTGCCACCACACGACACCAGGTGCTTGCCATCAGTGATGAAGCGGCAATTGGTCACATGGCTGGAGTGACCAGTATATACTGAAAATGCAGCTCCTTTAGTTGTGCACGGGTACCGGAATAGCTTCACCTGCACCAGTGCAATTGTGTAATGAGCGCATAAATTGGGCAGCAGTTCAAGCAGCAGCAGAGGACGAACATGGGGTTGTGTGCAGGGACAGAATTACGATGTCAGCATTGTGTGTCATACTTGCATGGTGCACAGCAGAGCATGCAGCTGCACTAAGGTGGCCAACACAACAGCACTATATGCACATCAAGGCAGCGATGCAAACGCACATCATTGAGAAAGTGGAAACAGTGCACATACAACATGGTGCACAAGAGAAAGCTGTACTGAGCTAACCACAGAAGGGCAGCCGGCAGCTTAGCAAGCGTTGCTGGTGCTGCACAGAGCATGCTGCATTTGACAAACATGCACCAGCAGTTTGATGACAATTACTTGCCTTCCCCTTGTCATCAGCGGTGGCTGTGAGCGTGCCGGCGCGCGAGCGGTCCACGGCATTGATGTCCGTCCCATCAGCACAGGGCGGCCAGATGCCCTGCACTGCCCACCCAAGGGTGCACGTGCTAGTGGCCCAGCGTGTGTCACACAGACTGCTGGCCCGTGTGACGTGCCCCCCCGCGTCTGTCGCAAACAGCAGCTCGTATGCGCCACAGTTGGAGCGCATGTGTGCACTGTCTTCACTGAAGTCCAAGTGGGTGATGTAGCTGTTGTGCTTGGCAAACTTGCCCCTGAGCTCCACCTTTTGCCCCACACTGTACAGGTACACGCTGTTGTCGTGCGAACCCACTGCGAGCGTCTTGCCGTCTGGAGAAAACTTGACATCGCTTATCCACTGCTTGGCATCATGCAGCTCCTGCTCCTTGCTCAGAACCACCTCGCCTGCCCTGCCAGGCCCCCGTTTGTACAGCCGCACAGCGCCGTCGCACCGCTGCCGCCCCGACCCCCCCCCACCACCCATCCCCACTGCAATGCGCCCACCATCTGGAGAGTAGGCGCATGCACGTGCTGCGCCGCCCAGGCTTGTCATCCCGCACTGCCGCCGTGCTGCTACGTCCCACACGCGCAATGTACCGTCGTCACCCACGGTGCAGTACTCACGCAGCTTCGGGTGCGACGCAAGGCCCCACAGCTCACCGCGGCTGTGCCCGCACACCAGCAGCTTGCCCTCCAGCAGCGGCTTCGTGGACACCTCCACAGTTGTGCCCTTCTGAGATGCTGCTGCGGCTGGCACTGGCACCGTGAACGCAATGCAGCCATGTGTGCCCACCAGCAGCTGCGACCCATCCTCTGCCAGGCAAAGGCTGCACACGGCTGGCTCCGCCGTCGATAGTGGCGCACCTGTATTGCTCTTGCCAGAGCGCATGACTGAGGCACCGGACTCTAGTGCGTGTGGGAGCTCCGTGCTGCCAGGTGTGTCGGCAAGAGTGGTGATGAGAACTGCCCACAGCACTGTGCCAGTTAGGGCCCCTTGCTCCAGCTGCCATCCCAGCACCCAGCCGCGCCCACCAACCACAAGTGCCGTTGCTGGTGTACTGGCAGGCTTGCCCAAAGTGCGCTTGCCCATAATGGCGCACATGGCGCTGGCAGGGCCGCCATATTTGGTCTGCAGGCCCCCAGTGGGAGTGTAGGTGCCCGCTGCATCTCGCCCCTTGAGCTGCACCAGATTCCCGGAAGGTGTGCCAAAGACTGCCAGCTGGCATGCGGTAAACGCGCCACACACATATGTGTCTGCCTTGTTGGCGCCCAGTTGAGCCTGCTGGCGCTTGAGTGTTGCCACCCCCCTCGTCTCCATAGACCAGAGCTCAATGTGCTTGACCCCGCAAACTGAGAATGCTGCATCGTCGAAGGGACTGCACTGGAGGTCGCGCAGGGTGCCCTGGTTGCCCCGAGAAGATGCAAGGAGTGCTCCCGCACTTGCGCCATCCACGCTGTACACGGCAATGCTGTTATGGTCATCAAGACCGACCGACACAAGCGCCGCACCAGTACATGTGTACCCCAGCGCTGACACTCCCCGCTTATGAAAGCCCACCAGGGTAAGCACAGGCTGCATGTCGGCGGGGCTCCAGATGCAGATCTTCGGTTTGGGGCCCTGCTCGCCGGTTGCCACCTGCTGCCTGTCTGGTGAAACTGCTGTGGACAAGACGTCGTCGGTGTGACCCTCCCAGAAGGTCTGCTGAGCACCAGTGCTGTCCAATGTAAGCACCACGCCCAGCGCCGCAGCAGGGTACACTATGCGCTGTGAGTCCAGGTACTGGATGGCGTTGCCACAGCACTGCGTGCGGCACCCATGCACCCAAGCCAGTACCATGTCTTCCGATGGCGCTGACGTGTCCACATGCGGCACTTTACTGGGCGCCACAATTGCACCCAGCCATGGTTTGACAGCCATGAATTCCTCCCCGGGTCCGGCATGCGTGGCAACCATGAGGCGACTGGCACTTGTACCAGGCCCACCAACATCTGCCCGCCCAGCCTGCGCATACATTTCAAAGATGTTCCTCACCGGGCTGCTGTCGCTTTCGATGAATGCGCGGACGCCGTCCCTTGTGACAGACGCTAGTGCGGTTGAGCTGCTGCTGTCCTTTCCTGTGTTATGGCTGCCGCCGCCGGAGCTGGCAGCTCCAGTGTTGCCAATGCACATGGCGTCGAAGAAAGTCACGGCCAGGCGCATGACTTCAGCATCGTCCATAGGGACCTCCCCGCGTGCGCGAGCCAGCCCACCTTCGATGCTGTGCAGCCCGATGGAAAGCTCATCCACGTCAAGCAGGTCACTGCCGTCCAGGTCCAGACAGTTGAAGATAAAATTCGCCTGCACAATGACCACAGCATGGCACCACCAGTATGTGGTCATCTTGCGCGCCATCGACACCACAGCACATAGCTTTGCAGTGCAGACAACTGTGCTGAACACACATATTTCTACTTGAAGTACAACATTTCTACTCGAAGTATGTTGTACTTTAAGTGCATGTGAACGTCGTGCAGCAGCAAGTGTGAACTTAGAGTACCGGTTGTATTTTAAGTATGTGCTTGTAAAAGTGTACCGTACATTTGTGAGAAATGAAGAGCACGCCTCAAGTCGCCGACAATACTTGTGTGTGTGCGTGGAGCTTCCCCATGCCCACCTTCTCTGGCAGTGTTGCCATGCACTGCATGCAAACATTGTGCAGCAGCAAGTGTTTGCTTCCCCATGCCCACCTTCTCTTGCAGTGTTGCCTTGCTCAGAAAAAGCAACGCCATCACCACCTCCAGAGCATCGATGTACTTGGCCCCGTCCGCCTCTTCACCTGGCGGTGACAGCTTCACCCATATTTCAAACAGCTGGGCCACCGCATTCACCATCTCCTTCTCCGCATCCGTGACGCTAAGCTGCCCCCACATATCACGCGCCAGCACCATGAAGAGAGCAGTCAGCTCGTCTTGGTTGAGAGCGAAGCACGGCGCAGTCTCCACAAATGCGCGCCACAGCACTTCCACCGACTCCAGAGACAGGTCGTCGAAGGTGCATAGGGCCTCGTGTAGGGCCAGAGGCTGTGTAGGCAGGTCAGTCATCGCGGCGAAGACAGTGGCAGCGCAGCACACCGGCAGCAGCATATGGTCAACAGCCACTGGCGGCGCCAAGACGCCAAGACGCCACAGAGCACAGCATCGGCAGCAGCACCTGCACAGCAAAGGTTCAGCAACACAGCCAAGACGCAGCAACGTGCACAGCGAAGACGCAGGCCCACCTCGCCTGGCGCGGACATCACTGCGTTTCCCATGGCTTATTTTCAGCGGAAGCCACGCCAGCACCAGAGGGCATGCAGCATACCGTCCGTCGGTCACGCCTCTCTGTGTACACGTGTGTGTGTGCTGTGCTTGAACTGCACATGTAACCGTTTCGTGCGTTCGGTTCAGCCAGGCCGGGAACGAACGTACAGGGGGGGGGAGGGGCCCCCGGGGGGGGGACGGGCGACTGAGCAGCACTGGCAGTGCTCGCCCCTCGCCAGGTCAACAGCGTCGCCTCCGGGTGTTGCACGAGGATGACCAGAGCTGCAAGGGGCTGCTGCGGCAGCGGCACAGCCTGCGACAGCAGGTGAGTGCTGTGCTGTGGAAGGGAGCAGACGCTGCTGTGTTGACGCTCAGCGGACTTTGAACTGTCGCAGTGTGCCTGCTACCTGCTGCTGGAGCTGGCGTGTTTTTAAAAGGCAGACTGTGAGGCTTTCCCGAGTCTTCTTCTCCGTTACCGCTGCTCACCCGTTTCCCTGCACCTTCATGTCTGATCTCAACCGCATCTACTACTACTGCACCCCGCATGCCCATGCTGTGTTGTGCCCACGTCAAGAACGGCGGGGCCAGCAGGTATGAGGCGGTGAGTGGCTGCGAAATCTGTATTTCATGCAATCCTGTCACCCATATCTGATGATGGTATTGTGGAGTAGGAGCGCGTCACACCTGCTTAATGCAGTGCAAGAGTGATGCTTCAGTGCCCTTTTTCTGTACGGACGAGTACTAAGTAGGGGTTCGCACTCCAGTCGCAGCAGCGACGCAGGTAGCTTGCGTCCCAGCACCATGCACGTGTGGCAGTGGCAGTCGGCGAGCGGGCAGTGATCACCTGTCCTGCGGGGTATGTGCGCTGCTGAGCACACGGTGGCGGCCGCGCTGGTGTACACTGCTGCCCCTGCGCGCGACATGGCAGCGGCGTTGGAGGCGCTGGCATGCGCAGCCGCAAATTTTGGAAGACGCGTGTGCTGCTGAGGCCATGGAGGCGGCTGCACAGGCGCACACTGCTGCTGCTCGGCACTGCGGCAGAGTGTAAATGTGCTGCTCAGCACTTGGTGGCGGCAACGCCGGTGTACACTTCTGCAGGCACTGCAGCGGTCCGGGAGGGTGCGTGTGCTGGTGACTGTGCGGTGGCGGCGGCGTTGGTGTGTGTTCAAGGCTGCTGTTGCTGGCTCCGCAACGGAGTGTCCATGTGCTGCAGAGTGAGGAGTCTGTTACGAAGGTGCCGGCATTTGTTGCTGCCGATCGGGGCGCCGTGGCAAAGGATGAGTGTGCTGCTGAGCGCGCGGGGGCGGCAGCGCAGGCGCACACTGAGCACTGGTGCTATTGACTGCCTGTGGCAGAGGCGAGTGGCGCGCGGGCGCCACCATGGCTGGTGCGACCGGCGCTGGGCACGGGGCGGCCGTGACGGTTGCATCTGCTGCTGCGTTGGCAACGTGACAGAGGGCGCGCGTGCGGCTAAGCACTTGGTGGCGGCAGCACCGGTGCGCGCTGCCGCCGGCGCTGCCGTGGGCGCCATGGCGGCGGATGCGCGAGCCACTAGACGCGTGGTGCTGGCGACGGTAAGCGTTGCTGCTGCTTCTGGCGCCGCGGTGGAACATGTGCGTGCTGCTGCTGCGCATGCTGTGGTGGTGGCGCGGGTGCGCGCTGCTGCTGCTGCCACGGGCGCCGCGCGGGCGAGCGGATGTGCTGCCGTGCATGTGGTGGTGGCGGTTAGCGCGCGCACTGCAGTACCATGCGTGCTGCGGCAGCCGGTGCTGCGACGCGTCCAGGTGTGGCAGCATGTAGCGGCGCTGCAGTTGCCACGGCTGGCTCGGTGTTAGTGGCGCGCAGGCGAGCGTGGTGGGACTTTGCAGGCGTGCCAGCATACCCCACTGCAGCTGCCACGGGCGCCGCAGCGGTGCAGGTGCACGCTGCTGAGCACACGGCAGCAGGGGATGCACGTGCTGTTCAGCACATGGTGGCGCCGGCGTCGGTGGGCGCTGCTGTTACCGAGTCGGAGGCTGAGCACCGTGACTTTGCAGCAGCAATTGCACGCGCGTGGTTAGCTCTTGACTTGAAGGTAACGGTGTCTGTGAGCGCTGCAGCGGCGGACGCCGCAGACGTGAGTGTGAGTGCTGCTGAGCAGAGCTGGTGGCACCGGTGCGTACAGCTGCTGCTGCAGCAGTGCTGCTTACACCGAGCTGCTGCTTTTGTTACTTTGTTCGCCACACGGTGCGCACTGCGGCGGCAGCGGCGGTGCACTGCTGTGGAGGCGGCGGTCATTGTGGTAGCCCCCGCATTGCCCACCGCCTTGGTGAGTCGGAGACGTGGCACTCATTTCAGGGGTTGTGGGAAGCACATCCAAGTACGACCAGGGGTTGCTGCCCTCTGGTTGTCAGCTGCCTTTTGCATAGTGGCACAGTGAACCATCAGAAGCCCAGCACCAAGCTGTCTAGCCCCTGCAGACACAGCCGTCCGAACAACACACGTGAGGTCGATTTCTTAGTCGTATTCACTCCAAACGCGCGCTTACAAATCATCACCGTGCTGCTCTCACAACGCAGTACCCGGTTGCTACTGCTTACGGACGCCCTCAGTGATGATGCTAACGGACGTCCTCGGTGATGTCGCTGGCTGTAGCATTACCGAGGACGCAGCTATGCAGCCAGCCTACGGCACCAGGTGCTTTGACCTCCTCGCTTTCTACAGCACGTGCACGGGCAGGCATGCCCGGAATTCACGTGCATTTGCTTGGACTGTGGACAGCACAATTGCATCACTAGGATGTGTGCATAGGTCTGTAGAGTGCGCTCGGCAGTCTGTGCCGTTACCTCGACACGCTGGCGTCTGTTTTCCGCGCACAGCGTCTTACTAAACCCACTACTAGTTGTTGCAGTGTTGCTGCGACCGCAGCATGTCGACTGCACTCGCAGCGTAAAGCGGCTGGTGCACTCACATGTACACTTGAAATTAAAGTGTATCGAGCAAGTTGAGTGTTGCTTGCACTTGCACCAATGACGGCTGCCGGAAACCCCTTTTGTGCAAGCCCTGCTTTGACAGGTACTGTTATATGTTGCACGTGCTTTCAAAAGTGGGGGGCGCCCCATGCCCCCAGCGGGCAGGATGTCACTGCTGTTTCTTGTGTTGCCGCATTGCCTGCGGCGACAGTTGCCTCCCGGTGGGGTCCATGTCCTGGGCGAAGGTAGCCGGTGCCCGCGTAGGCGCTGCAGACCGTGTTGGCGCGTGTGCAACGCACCGGCTGGCTGGGCACCCGCTGGGTCACGCTGCTGCAGCAACAGGCTGCCGCGCGAAGCGCCTCTCTCCTGTGCTTCTGAAAAGAAAGAGGACTCCATGACGAAAAAAAAAAATCGAAGAGAGAAGGCAGGGTCTGGGATCAGCCAATCAAATCTGGTGCATGCGACCTGCGGCGGCGGCGCGGGGCGTCCTCGGGCCCGAGTTGCCAGGTTGGTGGACACACCATGCTCAGCAGGTCGGACATTTAACACGCAGGCCTGCTCAGCGCTGCTAGCACGTGCTGGCACGGAGTGGCCACGTGGGTGGTGCTGCAGCATGCGCATGCATAGCACTGTGGCACATACGTTCAGCCCTGTGAGCGGCGCATCAGATGGCATTGTCGGCACGTGTCATGGAGTACCTTTATTGAACTCCGCTTAAGGCGCGGAAAGCCCTGTGCATATGGTATGCGTGACCGGAAAAAGCTGTTAAAACATGCGGTTGCGAACAAGATGGCAATGCTCAGCACCGCGCACTCTAAAAAAAGCCTAGCATGTTGCCAGAGCGCTACTCTAATGGAGTACAGCCCCATTTTCCAGGGGACATGACGCTTGCTGGTGTGTGGGTGGGACTAGAGTAGCGTTGTGGACCATGCCAGGCTTGCGGCAGAGTGCACAGTGCTCAGCAATGCCATCTTAACGTTTCGCTAGCTAGATCGTGCCTTCCCAGGTCACAGGCACGCCACTGTAGTACAGGGCTCGACGAGTCCGCGCCCTAAGCCGGAGTTTAGTAAAAGTACCATTCCTTCAACTACTTGCAGTGAATCCATGCAGTGTACTTTCCGTGTTTGGCAGGCGGCGCCCAGCTGCGGCAACAGTGGCACACAAGCGACAGCCGACCACAGTGGCAGCACCAGCACATGTGCGTGAACCCGTGCACACAGTGCAGGCAGCGATTGCACAGTGTGAGCTCTTGAGGCCTGATCATGACTATTGCAGTCCACATCGTTACCCAGCACACGTGAGACAGCCCTACCTCTACTGTTGCTGCGCCAAGCATGTGGTGGCTGCGTGCACAGGGCGTGGCGGGTCAGCGCTGGTGTACAAAGTCGAACACGAGGGGCAAATTCGTGCAGCCAAGGTAGGTACCTAGCACGCAAGTCCTCAGTCATGTGCCCTGCCACAGGCACCAACGCTGCACCACAGCAAAAAGTTGAGCACCCGAGGCTAGAGCGGCTGGGTGCCTCAATCGTTTGCAGCATTGTGTGCTTGCGTACCTTTCCAGACCGTGGCTCCAGGACTGTTCCCCCCACTGCTGCCGCTGCCGCTGCTGCCGCTGCTGCTGGCGCCGCCGCCGCTGCTGCTGCTGCCACTGCTGCTGCTGCCGCTGTAATGCGCTGCCGCTGCGGCTGCTTCTGCTACTGCCGCTGCGGCTGCTTCTGCTACTGCTACTGCCGCTGCTGCCGCCGCCACTGCTTCTGCGACTGCTGCTGCTGCCGCCGCTACTGCTGCCGCCGCCGTTGCTGCCGCCGCGACTGCTTCTGCTGGGGTCACCACAACTTCAACTTCAACTTCAACTGCTGCTGAGCAGGGCCACCGACCGCAAGACGGTCGATAGGCGGTGTTTGAGGGCGCCAGCATGCTTGAGCGCTACCCGCGCTCGCAGATCGACCTGTACCTGCACGTCATCCAGGCAAGCTGACACTTCTGCTGAGCACACTGCTGCCGCTGCTGCCGAGAACTGCTTTTGCCGCTGCTGAGCGCAGCAGCTGCTGCTGCTGCTGAGCACTGCTGTTGCAGCGAAGTATTCATGCTTGAATGCTATCCGCGCTCGCAGATCGACCTCTACCTGCACGTCATCCAGGCAAGCTGACGCTGCTGCTGAGCAAACTGCTGCTGCCGCTGCTGAGTACTGCTGCTGCTGCATCTGACCACAGGTACTGCTGCTGGCTGAGCGCAGCTACTGCTGCTGCTGCTGCTGAGCATAGCTATAGCATACTGCTGCTGCTGCTGCTGAGCACAGCTACTGCTGCTGCTGCTGGTGGGCACAGCTACTACTGCTGCTGCTGCCGAGGACAGCTTCTGCTGCTGCTGCCGTTGAGCATTGTTGTTGCAGTGCAGTATTTCTGGTTGTCTTTGCTCAGCAACGTGGTGCATTGTGTGATGCTGGAGCAGCAGCAGCTGCTGCTGGCTCTGTTGTGAGCACAATGCACTCGCCTGCTTGTACAGTGCAGTTATGCACACAGGTTGTGCGCTCATCTGGCTAGCAAAACGTGCACACAGTGCCAACCTTTTGCTGCGGTCCCCGAGAAAGGTGTTCTGGAACAACCGCCTCTTGAACTGTTGGTGAACTGTGGCGCGCACGCATACATTCATGTTGTGATATGCATACAGTACATACATGTATAAATATCTTTTGACCAATCACTGCCTGCGCAGGAGGATGGGGGACGGCTTCCGGCGTGCGTCAATGCTGCCAGCCTCGCACTCACGGACGCCGGCATCTACATGCGCGACATGGTCGTCAGCTGCAGCGCGGGACATGTCGATGGCCAGGTGGGCACCTCGCTTTGTACGCAACTACATCCACACAAATTTATACTTCAAAAGTATGAAGGTATATACTTATGAAGTTTACATACCAGGTACTTCATATGTCGAAGTATGAAAGTATATGCTTCATGTCGACGCCGGCATCTACATGCGCGACATGGTCGCCAGCTGCAGCGCAGGGCATGTCGACGGCCAGGTGGGCCATGTTTTGTACAGCAGTGTGCATTTCGGTGGCTTACGCGCTGTCGCGTGCTGCCTACTGGTAGTACAGATGTGAGTGGCTCACGCGCTACCGCCTGCGTCCTCCTAATGATACTTATCATTTAGTCCTTAGATGCGAATTTGAGCGGCTTACACGCTGCCGTTCGCCGCCTACCCTTGAGTGCTGCGAATTTGATCGGCTCACGCGCTAACCGGCTGCGCCCTACTAGTGTTACATGTCCTGTAATGGCAGCTTGGGCGGCATAGTAATACGCGCTGCCGCGCACCGCCTACCCCCTGGTGCTCAATTCACCACCCACATCCCGGGCGGTGCCTGGCTTGGGGTGCTCGCAGAGTCTCCTGCACGCTGCGCCAGTTCTTGCGCGATAACACGGCGGACCGCCCCCTGCGATGAACCTGTGACAGGCAGACACACAGGTGGATGGCGAACGGAGAGAGGGAAGGGTGAAGGTGGCGGCACCGGGTGAGTGCCGGCAGTTTCTCTCTCAACCTCCACGACAGCAGTAAACACGGCAGGCAACGAAGGAGTACGCGTGGGGGGGGGGGAGAGGGGGCAGGGCAGGTTAGGGCATGGACAACGGCGTGAAGCTGGTGCTCTGGTGCCCAAGCGGGCTGGCGTAGGTTATTTTTCTTTTCGCAAGTTCTCGGGCCTCACGGGCCTTGTTGTAAATAAAATAGTGGTGGCGCCATCGTCGTCACAGTCACCGACTTCTGGGCGCCGTGCGCGCGCGCGTGCGCGCGCCCAGAGGTGGGAACAGCGAGCACAGGCTAAGGCAGCTCGGCGGGCAGCACACTCCTCTGAGCCACAACCTAAGCCAGCCCTGACTGCACAGCATGCGCTGGAGCGCATTTCACGTTGGGCGCGACAGCTTCAGTTGCGTCAACGGGTGGGCATCGGGCGCTTTGGGGCTTCAGTTGCAGTAGCACCCGCCCCTCTCGGGCGGGCACACCGCAGTACCCCTGTAAAGCAGCCCCCTGCGCGAGGGCCTCGTCTTTTGAGGCCCAACACCCACAAACCCATACCCTTACCTGCTGCGACGTGGCAGCCGCCAATTGCTCCCCCACCACATTTGCCGCAGTCCCCTGGTACTAGCAGCAGTAGAGTGGGGGCATTGCCGCGGCAGCACGGCGCTGCAGGCTGGCGCTTTCACCCTCATAAACTAACAAACCTTAAACAGCTGCAATGGGAGGTAGACGCGCCCCCGCGGTGGCTTGCGCCGCAGGTGCCGGAGTTGCCTGATCAACGGGCTGTGAAGCCCTCTGGTGCGCAAGCAGCTCTAGCAGACGTGGTAGCTGCACTTGGGGTGCGTCACACTCGTTTCGGCTTGCCGCTGCAGCACACGCGTGCGGCGGTCAGCGGGGGTAGGCACTGGCTGCCTATCCCCATCGCGGTGGTGGAAGAAGAAACTTTTAACGCAGAGGTATGTGCTGTGACCGACGTGGGGGCGGCACTGG
>JAULBY010044332.1:0-12868 GCA_032358315.1 Ophiocytium majus
TGCTTCTTGTTGCTACCACCACCACACATCCCTACAACACTAAGAGCCTCAGCATCCGATTGCGCTAACCTGCTTCACTTGTGTGTAGACTAAACCACTCCCAATTATAGTAGCTACCTGCACCCAGCGTTGCGCGCACTCGTGCCTTGGCGGCGCCGGTCGCTTGTACCCGCTCCAACGCATGATATAGTGTACACCATGGACTGTGAGGTCATCCCACCAGAGGACAATAGCGAGCACGCCGCCAGGCGGGCTCGCAGCCACTGCAGCGCCTCCAGCTGGCCTCCCATGGCAGCATGGCTTTGTTCCAACAAATTGTTTTGTTACATTCCAGCTGCAGCCATGCGGGCGCTGCAGTGTGAGGTAGGGACTCCGGGCGGGGGTATGTCCTATGTTGTATACAGCGGGCCGGACCGCCCACACGGCCGCTCCGCACGCCTCTCGACCTGGCTCCGGTTGTGGTGGCCACTCCGGTCCGACCGGTGGTGGTGCCCCCCTCGTGGTGGTGTGTTCAGCAAAAATGCGAGCAGACAAGCCCCCACGGTGTACCAAGCGATAGAGAAGAAACCTCAGAGTATGTCCAACGTGTAGGCGGGCCTGTGCAGCCACAACAAGCGCACCTGCATCGAAATCACACAGGCCCATGTTGCCGTGCACCCCCAGTGGCAGTAGGGTGTGCAGCACACTGTGCCGCATTTAATAGGGCACCTGGGTGAGCACTGGCAGGCATGTGTAGGGGACGGGGTGGGTGGGTGTGGTAGGCGTGGGATACTGAGGGCGCGTTGTCCCCGATCGCACACGCGCGCCAGCACAGTGCGAGCAGGCACAGACACATCAATGCAGTGGCATGCATGTGGTTGTGCTTGCAACAAACAAACACATGTACCCATTAAGCGTGCATGCCATGGCAAGATGCATGCCTGCAGTCTCACAAACCACGCTGACGCAAGTGATACAAGGAGCCTGGAACAGCGTGCATGTCCCACTGCCGTGGCTGCTGTGCAAAGTGCGGCTGAGCTAGTGTACTACCCAATGCTGGAGCACATGCACAGTGCAGGGGGTGGGGCGCCCCTTGTGCTGGCGACCACAACCGCTGGGCGCTGCCCCAGCAGACCGTGACCTAATAGCACTACACATGTGCACATACCGGCATAGCTGCTGTGGCAGTAGCGAGCACATCATACTTTAAAACGCTGCTACCTTGCTACCTAGAGCAGGTGCCCCACAACCATGCTACAACTAACCCGCGTCCCAATCTGGCTCCATATCTGGCTGCGCACTGATGCGCACAGCGCCCTGCTGAGGACACAGCATCAGCTCAGCTCGCCAGGTCAATGACGACCACAGAGACGGGTCAACCTTGGCACCTGCTGCAGCGTGCAACAGGGACGAACACGGGGCAAACATGCCCACCTGCCGTACTGTGCTACGCCCCGAGCAGCACTGCACGGGTACACAGCAGCAGTGCCCAACGACACCGTGAGCACACCCTTCAGCACCACCACCACCAGCAGTAGAGGCACCCACCGCCGCCACCAGCTTCCGCCACGGCCGCAGCTGCCGCGGCAGCTCCAGCAGCAGCTGCGACGCCGGCTACCACCAGCTGCCGCCACTGCCGCCCCCGCCGCCGCGGCAGCAGCCGCAACGCCAGCAGCAGCAGCCGTGCGCCATGCACACATGCCCTTGAAGTATGTCATACATGCCGTGTATGCTCAGGCACCAAGGTGGCCGCCGGCTGCCGCCGCATGCTGCACGCCCCCGTTCGCGCCTGTGCCAACGCTGAAGTATGGCGCCGCCGCCGCAGCGCCGCCTGCCTGCGCTGCCGCTGCGAGGGCGACCGCCTTCCTATCACCCTCAACTTCTCCCGCCGTAACCGCAAGTGCGCGGCACACGTGGCAGCGGTGGCTGCGCCGGCAGACCAGCTGCGCGGGCAGCGTGCGCCTGCAGCCGCCGGCGCACAGGCGCATGGCGAATCTTGAGGATTCCTGGTGCGGCGCCTGCTCGAGAACTTCAAGTGGCAGCAGGGAGGCGCTGCGGTACAGGGGGTGCACGCCAACTCCGGAGAAGGAGGACGTGTGAAGGGCAAAGTCGAAGTAGCGGCGCGTCGCGGCGCCAAGCCCCTCCAGCGCCTGCAAGTGGTGCGGGAATACGCGTATTTTTTGGTGAGCATCAGCTTCAGTGCCATGGTGTAGGCAGCACAGATGCTACTCCAAGCCAATGTGTACCTGGTCGCAAGTGGTGAGCAGTGGCATCCTACCATAGGAGGCAACCCCTTTCGCATGTGTGAAACAGCCGGTACTGGGATCCTTGTAGTCACTTACCCATAAAGCAAATGCTAGCATGTGCCATAATTGTGCTTGAATTCTGTCATATGCATGTCAAGTACATGCGATGGGATGTCTCAGCTCCGAGTATACAGCCGCTGCTGGCAGTGTGGGTGCTGCTGATGGTCCCACTGCTGCATCACTGCTAGTACTGCCACAGCATCTGGTGGTGTTGCTGCTGCTGCTGCAACGAGACAGGAGCAGCGCTCGTTGTACCTCATCTGGGTTGGTGCCTCAGCAGGCAACAACTGCCACAGTGGCAAGGTGGGGTATGTTGCACAGTCACTTGGTGCTATGAAATGGAAGCTATTTGTTACTGCTGTTGCTGCTGCTGTTACCACCACACAGTAGCAGCAAAGACATGGCAAAACGTATCTGCCATACTGCCATGGTCCAGCGACCAGAATCGCCTGCGCGTTCCGCTATCAAGTGTGGCAGGGGCCTGCCCAACTCGCAGTGTTCACCTTACCCGACACATTGCGCTCCTGAAGTACCTGCCACTCAGCACTACTATTACTGGTGTACTTCCAAAATACTAGAGGTACTACTGCAAGGTACATGTACTTATAGTGTACTGGTGGCAGGTGCCTGTCACCTGGGGGGACGCCCGTGCAGACAGCTTCTGCCACAGCGCCAGGGTCCACTGGGCAGAGTCCGCAGCGCACTCCACGGCGGTGCGCGGCAGGGGGCGCTCCAGCCAGTAGTGCTCATCCTCCTCGGCTGCTGCGCTGATGGCGTTGAAGGCGCACGTCTCTGACTGTGACGGCAGCAGGCCGTGCTCCCGCATGGCCGCCGAAAGGTTGTTCAGCCTGCTCAGCAGTTGCAGCAGCAGCAGTGCCAGCAGGAGGAGCGGCAGTGCTAACAGGGTCACGCTCGGCAGACAGCCAGGGCTGTGATTGCAGCAGTAGCGGGTGTATCAGTATGGTCGTATGTGGCAGGCGAGGCACCCATATTAAGCTGGCGAACACATGCTGCTACATGGGTGCCTATTCAGCTGGCGAACACATGCTGCTACATCGATGCGGCCTGCGCAATGCGGTCTTTACCCGCTACGAGCGCCATGCAGTAATTACCTTCTACAGACGTTACAGGTGGGGTTGCTGCCATAATGTCCTGCCCATAAAGTACAGGTGTTGCAGCACGCCGCGTGGAAAGCTGCGGCAGGTGCGATGCAGTGTTTTTCCAGGAACGGCACAGCTCCGTGTGGCATAACAAGAATTTTGCTGCAGGTTTTGCCTGTGAATGTGTACATCGTGATTTGTGATTGTGCTGTTCGATTTTCTATTGTGCACAGCTGCAGCAGCAAGCTCAAAAAAGGTACGGGGCACTGCAAAAAAGCGAAAGGGAAGTTTCACAACGCTAGCATGCATCGGCATGTAGACGCCTGACGCCTGTGCTGTCACAGTTCTACGCAAGCCAGCAGCTGCTAGCCGTTCACTGCTGCAGCTACTATGTGAACCATCCACAACTTCAGCTACATGTGGCACCAGTCTGCTGCGAATCATGACCAGCTGGATGCCGCAATGAAATAGGTATGCCCCCCCCAAGTACCGACCCTAGCATTATTCGCACCTACTGTGGTTGTAACATACATGAGAGGAGGGATCCAATGGTCTCTCGCAGTTGAGCGAACACCAGCTTCAACCAAGAACTGCCCTGGGCTGCGGGGACTGTTAACTGTTACGGGCGATTTCGCTGCAAGATGCTTTGATGCCCGGTTAGCATCACACATGCAACGTGCTGCTGGTGAGCTGCAGCAAGCGCGCAGGCACACTATCCATCAGCACTGCCGCCGCCTGCCGGTGGTGAGCCGCTGAACGGAAAATATAATTAGGTGGTTTCTCACTTGTGAACGTGTGCATAAAGGTGCGGCTCCCTTGACAGCTCCTGTCTCGGCACCACTGCCGCCAGCCTGTCCAGCGTCTGGCCCTCCGTCTCACCCCTGCACAGCACGTCCAACAGCTGGGCGTCGACCACATCCTCCCTTTCTCCGCCGTCGTTGAAGTTGACTCCGTGGGACCGCAGGGCCAGCAAGTCCGCCCTGCAGTCCCAAAACACCTTGGTGACGGAGCGGTTGTGCCAGAGGCGGTCAGCCAAGGGCCCCAGGGGTAGCAGCTCGTCCGCACCGCCACCCCACCCCTCGCACCACTCAGGCACGTCTATCACCACCGCCAGGCCCGGCACTGCGAGCGTGACAAACCCAAAACCCGTTGGCTCCCTCGTTGCGCCACCCAGACTGCAGTGCACTGCAACTGCAGCGCCGGATTGGCAAACCCTGTCCAGGGCGGCGCACAGGGGGCCAGGGCCCGCCACAAGCAGCACCTCCGTGGGATCGCTCGTCGTCGACATTTCCTTTTCTGTGTGTGTTTGGAGTCAGGATCGGATCTGGGCGCGGGGTGGGGTTGGGCCGTTCTGAACCGTTACCCGTTCACACAAAGGCCGACGAAAATTGCACCTTGTCCAAGCAAAATTCTCACGATGATCAAGAAAGAAGCGCGCGTCGCAAGCAAGTGCTGGAGGCGCTGCCCTAGCGCGCCGGACGTGTACGCCTGAGGCCGGGGGTGGCACCAGCTGACGATCAGCAAGAGAAGTCGGTCCTTTCCTGCTTCGCGCTGGCTGAACGCTGCTGCACTAAAATTTTTCACTCAACGACGCGGCAGCACAACCAGGCGCGCGCAGTCAGGTTGGTGCATCACCACTCCCGCCACCGCCACCATGACCACCTCCAGCAGCTGAAGGACGGAATAACCTGGTGCATAACTTTGTTCACATCCTCAATCCCTAGTCTTGTGTCTGACTGTCGCCCTGGCTGCTGTCGCTGCCGCTTTCGCTGCTACTGCAATGCCCTGCACATGCCGGCGCCGCAGCGCGACGCAGCAGTGTGCGAGGCACCGCGACCAAGTGCGGCTGCTGCTGGCGGCCACCATGTTGGGCAGCTGCGACCTCTGCACGAAGCGGAAAAGGCGCTGCTCGCGCACCCGCCCATGTACCCTGTGCCAGGCGAAAGGCGTGGCATGCACTTACAGCACGGTGAGCGCGCACCAACGGTGACCCTCAGTATCATACTGTAGCCCAGGTTGTCGATGTAAGCCACACGTAACAGTGTGAGATAGGGACTCCAGACGGCGGTATATCCTATGGCGGGCCGGCCTGCCCACTCGGACGCCCTGCTCGCCTCTCGTTGTGGTCCGGTGGTGGCTCCCCCGTGTGTGGTGGTACCGGTGTGTGCGGCAAATGAGCAGGCAAGCCCCCACGGTGTGCCAAGCGACAGAGAAGAAAACCTCACCTGGGGAATAGCGTGGTGAGTGTGATCACTTGTACATGGTAGCCACATTGCAGTGCCTTCAAAGTTGTAGGTCTACGGCGATCCCATGTGGACAGTTCCTGTCTGCGTTCCTTCGTCCTCCCTTGGGTGCGCACCTTCTCGTATGTGTCACTGCCGCCTGACTTCCCTGGCACAGGCAGACATAGGCAGGGCAGGCTGACAATTGCAACTGAAGACGTGTAGGGCCACCCTGTCACAGATCAACCATTGCTTTTGCTTTCCTGCTACACTGTGGGAGAACCGCGTTCTGTCGGCCTGCCGCACACGGTGCAACACGTGTCAAGCCGCCGGTTGCGGCTGGTAGGCACAGCCCTTAGACGTGCATGACAAGCAGTGCAGGCAGTGCTGCCAGCCAGACATGCCCACCAGAGCACCAGCGGCCCCTCTCATGCTTGTGGGCGGCCTGGATGGCAGCGGTACTGGAAATGCCATTGATGACCTTTGCGAAACAACGAGCCACCCCCGCCCAGTGGAGGCGCGCCCGTTTTGCTGCCGCCTGTACTTGTCGCCGTGTTCACATGCGCGCACTGTTGCCAAGATCTGCCCATTGAGGTTCGGAAGGCGCTGCCCTGCTGCTTTTGATGACACTGCGCTTGCACCACACACCACCGTGCCTGCGCTGTCCCCCCACCCGAGCTTGCACGCGCGTGCAGCACACCAAATGCAGCAGGCCAGTGCCAAGTGCAACCGCTCATTAGGGGGGGCGCGAGTGCACCCCTCACCACAACGTATGCGCGCAACTCCTCCCCCCCCCCCCCCCTCCACAGAAGCTGCGCGCCGGCCCGGGCGTCCACTGGCGCCGCCGCAGCGCCGCCACAGCCACCTGGAGCTCCTGCGACCAGCAGCACGAGCAGGAGCCGCCTGACGACAACGCGCTCGCCGCCGCGTGGCAGCGGCGCCACGAGGCGCGCCGCGGCGGCACACAGGCGGGGGGGATTCTGCTGAGCATGGGCCTGTCGTGCGCGCGCGCGCCGCTGAGTCCCTCCGCCGCCACGGGCCTGCTGGGCCTGCGCGAGAATGCGTTCCTGCGCGTGTTCCTGCGCGTCTACTCGTCCATGAAGTTTGTGCAGGTGGACGACATGCAGCGCACCGTGGGGGAGCTCATGGCGCGCGCTCAGCAGGAGCAGGCGGCCGCGGCGGCGGGGGGCGTGCGCGGCGGCGGCAGCGGCGGCGGTGGTGGTGGGGCGGGGGGGCAGCTGGTGCCTGCGCAGGGGAGGGCTGCCAGCCACGCGGCGCTGTGGGCCGCGATCGCGTATGGCGCGTCGCAGCAGGGGGCAGGGGGTGCGGGTGAGTTTGGACGTGTGTGTGTGTGTGCATCTGTGTGTGCACGTCTGTGTGTTGTGTGTGTTTGTGTGTGCATGCTTGTGTGTGTGTGTGTGTGTGTGCGTTGTCGCGCGTGATGCACCCGGGGTATGCCGGGCACCACGGTTCTCCACCTGCAGCAACGCTGTGCAGACCGATGCCGCCCAGCTTCCGGCCCAATATGGCAGCGCGGCGACAGTCTCAGGAGTAATGAACTTGCTCAGTCCCCACAGACCTCACGCTGGTCACAACCCGCCGGTACCTGAGTACTTCGAGTGCTAGCAGGCACCCTTGCAGGCGTTCTTGACTGTGAGATTGCTGTGTGCCGTGCGCTGTGACTGCGGCACAGGCAACACGGTGCTGTACCTTCAGCGGGCGAGGGAGGCCCTCAAGGTGTGCTACGACGAGCCGTCGCCCGACGTGCTGAGGGCGGCCCTCATGGTCAGCGACGTCTACGCTTCGCTGCAGGACTACCCCAAGTGAGTGCGCGCTCGCGGGCGCTGAGCACAGCATCCAGCCGCGATTGCTGCTGAGCACAGCGGGGGGGCTCAGGCCAGCACGTGTGTCACCCCATGTGGGTAGCAGCTGCTGCATACTTCTCCTTTTTTACTTGAAGTACTTGGGGCAGGGATGCGCTGTTTGCTGCTCAGCATAGCCTGGGCGCAGTGCTGTTGCTGCTGAGCATAGGAGTGCTCATGCTCTTTGCCGATGTTGCTGCTGGACGCGGCTGATGCTCACGGCCACCATGTGTGTACCCGCCCAGCAGGGCCATTGCAACTGGTTGGTGCTGCTGCTGATGAGCACAGTGCCGGGCAGAGCCACCGCTTGCCACAGGCGCGCCGCTGGTGCTGCCTGTCCAACTTCGGGTCCACTGCATTGACCTTTCGCCAAGAAACATGCACCCGCCATACTCAAGCGGCAGTGCCCCGCCTCTTTCGCCGCACACCACACTACAGCACCGCGGCGTACGATGCCACCTACTTCAACGTGAAGCGTACGATGCCACCTACTTCAACTTGAAGTGTGCACATACTGCTTAGCCCTTTCTGTGATCGTATACATACACTGCCATGTATTTGCCAAGTGCCTTGGCCGCCAGTGAGCGTGCTGGCATACATGTCATGGGCTCTTGCACGCCCCCAAGTGCAAATAAATAAACTACACATAGTATGCTTCACAGTTATGCAGGCTGTGGCAGGCGGGTGGGCGCCGCATCGGATCGCTCACCGCACGAAGCCGAATCACGGTGAAATGCGTGTGCATTGCTGCCACGGTCGGTGCGACAAGCAGCCACACGCACGGAGGCGGCGTAGGAATGCAGAGCAAAACCGGGCCTGTGCCCAGGCTCAATAGGGCCCCAGGTTGGAGCGGAAGTGATTGCCCACTTTCAAAAACAGGTGTGCTGTGATGTGCTCAGCAGCACATGTACACAGTGTGTCGTTGCTCAGCAGCACCTGTGCACGCCGCACCGCTGCAAACCTTGTCACGCCGTGCAGGTTCAACCGCTACCTGGGGCTGGCAGTGGGCGTCGCGCGCACGCTGTCGACAGAGTACGCGCAGGCGCTGCTGGACGGAAGCCAGCGAACCGGCAGCGGCAGCGGCGCGCAGCAAGAGCCCACCACCAAACTGACAGATGACCAGTGGTTCATGCTGCAGGTGGGAGGGGCGAGCATGCCGCACTGCCTACATTCATGTACTGCAGCAGCACACAGAACCGTGTGTGACTAGACCAGGCCGATAGAAGGGCATGTGCATGTACCATACTCTTTTTACAGGGCAAAACAAGTAGTACTACTGTCATTTGTAGGCATGGCTCGGCCACACGCTGCCGCTGCTGCTGGCTGTGCACTGGTTGCACGGTCCTGACTACCTTGTGTGCAAGCGCAGTACCGTGCCGGCCTCGGGCTGTGCGTTGCCTCAGCGTCTGTGGCGGTGTGCCTGTGTCTGGCTGAACCGGGTACCTTTGTGCTTGCGCGGTGTTGTAGAATGCTCACACGGCGTGTGTGTGCGCACCCCCGGAGCCGCTGTCCTTGGTGTCCATGCTGCTGCAACGCGGTGCAAGCAGAGCTGCAGAAGCTCTGCTGCGCATTTGCCATTATGCTGCCTCCGTGTTCCGCTGGCGTAGGTTGGGCGTGCTGAACCTCAAACACGCCGCCCACGCACTTTGTGGTGCGCACATGCACATGTATGCATGCGCGCGCGTCATGAGCTGTTGCCACCGCTGGTGCTCTCTGCTTCTCTGTACCACACGCCGCCCTTGCAGCACACTGCGGGCTGCATGCTCAGCGCTGCAGCGGCTCTCTCATGCGCACGCGCTGTCATCCCTCATGCTTCGATTGTGTTTCCCGGCTGCCGGCGCGTGCCAGGCCATGCTGTACTTTCAGCACATGGTCAGCATTGACGAGGCGTCGGCGAGCGAGGAGCAGCACGATGAGAACATGACGCGCGCACTCGGCGTTCCCAGCGACAGGTACCGTCTCAATCCCCACTACATGCATGTCCAAACAGCGCTCCACTAGGATGAGTAGGAAAGCTGAGCGTGGGGCGCCCAAACTCGTCCGCCTCGCGTTTGCACTGACCACCCTTGATTACATGTGATGGTGCTGTAAATGAAGGAATATCACCGTGCTGAATGCACACAGCTGCCGCACTGCGCGCTGCGTGGGTAGAGTGACGCCAGGTACATGCGCCGTACGCTGCTGCAGCAGGGCGGCTTCTTGTGCTGCCGCGCACAGGGTGTCAACACGCGAAGCCCCACTCAGTGTGCGTGCACACCCTTGTTGGCATGCCGCAGCGTGTACCTCAGCCACCCATGCGCACGACAGCATTTGCTACACCCTGTTGTCAAGGCGCGACATGCACACACACACAGGTGCCTTGCTGGGTGCCACCACTGGCGGCGCCGGCAGGCACACAGCGGTGTACTAGTCACCCTCGAGTCCTGGCGGCGGCAGTCAAGTGTGGTGTGTTGTAGGCATGGCAAATCACGCACGCTCTCAACTCCTTCGTGAGGCGACATCGCAGCGCTGTGGGGTGCGCCTTCTTTGTGTGGCACTGGCAGTCCTGCAGTGGCCATGGTGGCACGGCGGCACAACAGCGCTAGGTGTTGATCACAGCACGGCACGGTGTTGCCGAGGCCGGACTACCCTCCCAAGGGCTCGCGTATGTGTATGGCACATACCGCTTGTTGTGGTGCTGGTGGTGTCGGCGTGCCGCAGCCTGACAGGCGATGACGAAGCGCCCAGTGACGGGCAACAGCAGCAGGCGCCGGAGACCATTGTGGCGTGCTACGCGCCCACCATTGAAGGCCTGCCGTGCTACAGGTGCGCCTCATTCCACTGCATGATGCGTTGCACTGTCTGTGAGTGTGGGCGTGGTTGGCACCTGCTTTCCGCCGCTTCCACCCGTCTGCCCCCAAACTGTCTCACCTTTTGTTTGTGTTTGTGCTGTCTTGAGGCGCGGTGTTGCCAGCCCTGCTTCCGCCCCTGCCCCCCAACTGTCTCGCCCTTCCTGTGTGTTTGTGCTGTCGTGTGGCGCGGTGCCGCTAGCCTCGACGCTCTGCAGGAGCTGGTGGAGCACAGCGGCTACCTGCGCAGCAGCCACAAGGCAAGCCGCGCTGCGCAAGTCATCGCACATTGCGCCGCCACACAAGTTGTGGCGGCTGACAGGCGTGAGCGTGTTACAATGCCCGCCTGCGCCCGCACCGGCCCCGCATCGCCTGCTGCCGCCTTTCTCTGGCACGGCGAGCGGCAACGTGTGCGCTGTGTGAGCACTGCTACATGTGAAGAGTGCGTGCCATCGCTGTGGTGGACCAAAGTGCAGGGCCGCCCCGGTCCGCGCCAGCGCGCACTCGCGACCGGTCACTGGTAGCACCATTCATCGCTCCTGGGCGCTTCACCCAGTGCGCGCATCGCTGCGGGCGCCATGCTTTCGCAGCGGCTGGCTGCCCAGCGGTGCCGCCTGCCACTTGACTGTGGCTCTACCATCTGCTGTCGGCGCACTCTCTGTGCCGATTCATGTCAGCGTCTGCGCGCCGCCCGAACTGCCCCACTGTGTTCAAGGAACCGCTGGTGCCTGCGCGCCGTGCCGCACGCAGCACACGCATGTGCCGCCGCCGCCGCCGTTTGCTGCTCCCCACTGGCGGTGCCGCCGCCCAACGCTGAAGCCCTTGCCACTGCTGCCCTCACCTGGTGGTCTCCATGTGCCACAACGCCGCCGCCACCGCCGCCGCGCGGCACAGGCACGTCTGATTGTGAGGCACAACGTGGTGGCAGCAGCGCTGACTGCCCTTGGCGAGCCGGACGTGGACGCGGACTCCGTCGCCATGCTGGTGAATGCGGCGACGGACTGCGGCAAGGTGGTGCTGCATGTGGGGCTCGCGCTGGACTACCGCGTGATGCAGGTGCGGCTGTGCGCTGGAGGGCTGTCGCCGCGCCCCGTTGAAAGACGGCCGGAAAGGCTGCTGAGGCCCAGCAACTGCCAGGTCGCGTGATGCGGGCATTTGCATGGGCCGAAACCAACTTGCGCACATGTGTGTTGAACACAAGCAAGGTGAGCCCGGTAAGTGTTGTGGCTGGGGCAACTGCCAGGCCCAAGCGGCGTGGGGATGTTCTCAGGGGCGTCGAAACCAAGCTGTGCCCACTGGTGTAGAGCGCGAGCAATCTCTAGCCACTATGCTGTTGCCGGGCACGCTGGATTGCCGTGTCGGTGCGGGTGCGCCGCGTCTGCCGGGCACTCTCGCTCGTGACACCGTTACATGTAATGTGGATGAGCGATTGTTGACCCATTGATGTCGTGGAGGCAGGCACGTCCGTGCACAGGTTGTGTGCATGGCAGTGCTATGCGTACGTGAATGAAGACGAGGGCATAACATGTGAATGCGCTGGTGAGCTGCGTGCAGTGCGCATACTTCAGCACATGACATGTCACAGTGTAAAGGCCATGTCGCGAAAAAGCAGCGGTGTTTGGCGGCCGGGCACGGACCTGCGCTATACCACAGTTTGATGCACCATCATACCTCACAAGTACCGGTACAATGCAAAGGTTGCTATCGTCACACACAAGCTGCCCGCATGTGACATGACCCTTCAGTCAGTGCACGTAAACGGCAGCCACTCACTTGCTCACTTTGCATGCCATTGCTGCTGCCGCCGCTGCCCCGCCACTGCCCCCCCCCCCCCCCCCCCCCCCCCCCCCCCTGCGGCGCCGCGTCACACCATTCTCCTGGTACAATTCTGGCACGTTCCTGGAACATTCCTGGAACATTCCTGGCACGTTCTGAGGAACCCGCAGCTCATGCACATGTCGGTGGCGACGTCCTCGCCGGGCGCGCGCGACGCATTGCGGTCCTCCGGCGCGCAGCTGCTGCGCATCGTGGAGAGGGTGGTGGCGGCGCTGGGGGCGGACTACCTGACCCACCCCGGGTGCTGCCAGCTGCTGCTGTACCCGCACCTCATCGTGCTGCGGCTGCTGGCGCGCGACGAGGAGGGATGTGTGGCGGCGCTGCGAGGCATGGTGGCCATGCTCAGCAACGGACCGGGGCAGCTGCGCTGGCCCACGCTCACTCATATGGTGAGCAACCCACAAAATTGTTGGCGTACGTCAGGACTGCGAAATAGGCACAGGCGCGCGCACGGTTGCTTGCAGCCGTGGGAGGCCCGGCCACTGAGTTGCTGGGCACGCCCGCGCCTCTGTGGTACAGTAGTGCTTCCGGGGACGTCAGAGTGCACAATTTGCCAGCACACATCCAGTTGCGAGTATGCTGCCACAGCGCTGGAGCAGTTGGGCTTGGCGACCTGCCAGATGTGTTCACATGCTGCTGCTGCTACTGCTGCCGCCGCCGCCGCTCCTGCGGCCGCCGCCTCCGCCGCCGCTGCCGTTGCCGCCGCCGCTGCCGCCGCTGCTGCCGCCGCCGCCG
>JAULBY010044343.1:0-12866 GCA_032358315.1 Ophiocytium majus
ATAAGTACAGGCTAGAATGCAGAGGTTAGGAGAACACGCCCACGGGGGCTGCGCAACGCTGTGCCATGCGGAGCCAAGTACATCGTTTTTACATGTACTTCAAGTATACTACTAGTAGTATACACCAGTTGTACTTTGAAGTATATACTTCGTGTTGCTCCCCAGCAGTCTCACCGCTGCCCGCAGCAGCGCACAATGGCTCTCACTGGCAGCTGCTGCTGTGCCTGTGCATGCAACACTTCAGCATACAGCGCTTCAAAGTATATCATTTTTACATGTACTTCAACTACTGCAAGTACTGTCGTATATGCACTGTACTTCTAGCTAAGTATATATACTACTCTTCGTAGTACGTAGTACTACGTAGTATATTTAAAGGCACAGCTACAGTGTGTATTGTCCCGCTGAGCACCCTTTTTTATCGTTGCACACACAAGCTGGTCCCCAGTTATTCTGCCCAGCAGGCGCATGTCCACCATGATCCATGCGACTCCTGCCCTTTGTCGAAGACACATGCTGCATGCACCATCCCTAGCCCTCAAGGACACTGACTGGCGCGTGCAGGTGCGGGGGCTGTCTGGTGTTTGACCAGGTGGGCAAATCACCCCACGGGCTTCGGCCTGCCACTTTGCCCCCAGCCGCGGCAGTATGTGGGCTGAGCAACCTTTTAGGTATTTTTCACAAATAAGCAGACTGCCAGAGGTGCAGCATCCTCACACTGCGTGATGAGTTGTGGTGGGTCACAGCGTATAATTTTCGCATTATACGCCGTATAACGTATGTGAATACGCCGTATAACGTGTATACATACTTCTGAAGCAGTATGAACGTATATATATGGCAAATACGCCGTATATCGCATTTTGGGGCGTAGAAATACACCGTATTTTGGTACGCCGTGACCCATCACTAGTTATGAGTCACACACAACCTACAGCTCACCGCGCATGGCAGCCACCATTCACGGTGCTCAGCAGCGAATGCGCACCGCCAACCGCCCACCTTCACCGCTGGCTGCTGCCCCCGCACTAAACCGCATACCGCACTGAACCAAAGCGCACTAAATTGCGAGTGCACCGTACTGCGTGATAAGCGATATACCGTACGCATAGTCACCTTAAGCTCACAACATGCGACAGCCACCACCCACTGTGCTCAGCAGCAAGTGCGCACTGCCAACCGCCCACCTTCCCCGCTGGCTGGTGCCCCCGCACTGAACCGCATACCGCACTGAATCAAAGCGCACTAAATCGCGAGTGCACTGTACTGCTTGATGAGTCATATACCGTATTCATACGCCACCTTGAGCTCCCGACATGCGACTGACAGATACCACGCACTGTGCTCAGCAGCAAGTGCGCGCCGCCAACCGCCCACCTTCCCCGCTGGCTGCTGGCGGGCTGCGGGATGCAACGCGCCGGCCGGCTGCTGCCGCATCTGCTGAGCATTGCGCAGAACCCTGCTGCTGCTGAGCAAGGCGTTCATGCTCAGCAGACAGCTGGCACCAAAACTGTGCACGGCAGCCGCGAGCGGGCCCCCCCTCTGCCACTCCGCGTCCGCGTGCGTCCGTGGCCTTGTCCATGCTCCCACAGCGTGAGGTAGGGACTCCAGACGGCGGTATATCTTAAGGCGGGGGCGTGTGCGCGCTAGCTCTAGATATCTCTGCCCGAACAAGCGTGCACATGCTCTGCTGCCACTTCCTGTGCTGCGGAGTAGCCTCGAGCCCTGGGTTGCACATGGTCATTCGCCGCCCGTGCACTGGCAGGGGTGACATATTTCAGATGAGAGTACACATACTTTATCAAACTCCGCTCAAGGCACGGAAAGCCCTTCGCCCATGGTGTGCGTGTGACCAGAAAAAGCGTGGTCAGACATGCTGTTCACAGCGAACGAGATGGCAATGCTCAGCACCGTGACTTGTTACACTGTGTGCGCCAAAGAAAGCCCGGCATGTTGCCAGCACTAACACTGCCTCTATTGAACTCCGCTTCGGAAGCGGACACCCCTGTGCACATGGGGTGCGGCTGAAAATGGCCAAACAGTACTACTTTGGCAACATGCCAGGCTTCCCTTAGAGTACGCAGTGCTGAGCATTGCCAGCGTTTTCGCTACTGTCTGATCTTCTTCTGGTCACACCCACCGTGTGCAAGGGCGTTCCTCGCCCTAAGCGGAGTTCAATAAAAGTACCGGTACCTGTACTTCAGAAGTACTGAAGTACTTTTATTAAACTAAGCTGAGGGCGCCGAAAGCCCTTTGCACATGGTGCGCGTGCACCAGAAAAAGGATCAGACAGGGGGCGAAATTTTTTAAGCTGGCAATGCTCAGCACTGCGTACTCTAAGGGAAGCCTGACATGTTGCCAGAGCAGAAATACTAGTAGTACTTGAAGTATGCTTCGAAGTATTTACTTTTATTAGACTCCGCTTAGGGCGCGGAAAGCCCTTTGCACACGGCGCGAAAAATCAGACAGGTAGCGAAAAAGCTGGCAATGCTCAGTACTCTAAGGGAAGCCTGGCATGTTGCCAGAGTACTGCTCTTACGGATTACAGCCCCATATCCCAGGGGACCTGCTCCCACCCCCCAGCTCCCGGAACACCATGCTCCCACCACACACAAGGAGCGCCATGTACTCCATGACACGTGCCGACAGTGCCATCTGGTGCGCCGCCGACAGGGCTGAGCGTATGCGCAATGCGCAATGCCCTTCAGCGCCAGGGGCATGTACCTATGGTGTATTATAATAGTACTTGAAGACTGAAGTACAAGTATGTTCTCCTCTGCCCCCCCCCCCCATCCTGCACCAACGTGGCAGGGGTTGCATACCGCGCGCATGCCTCAATGACAATGCCGCACCTGTGCCCTACCTGTGCCAACATGGCTTGTGGCAGCACAGAACGACATGCTGCACATTTAGCAGCAGTGGGAACCCTTGAGCCGCACAAGCAGGCAAGCTGGTGGCAGGGCTGCTCTCACCGAGCTAAGTTAGACGGCAGCAACGAGTCTACAGCCGCAGCTGATGCAGATAATGGTGCAGTACCTGCAACCAGACACGACCGTGGGGAATGCTTTGGTTGCAAGTGGTTGTACACGGCCCGCTTACGGCATACGTGACACCAGCGTCGTGGCACGTACGGCGCCGTGGCTTGGCACAGGCACACAATCATGGCAGCAGCACACAGCGCCGAAAGTGGAGCAGGTTGTTGACATTGCACACCACCTGAGGGGTGTGCAATGTCTGTACCGTATGAAACCAGTTAAAAATATGCACCATCGACACAAGTGGGCTTCCCCTCACATCTGTACCAGGGGGTCGCGTGAGCTGGGAAGGGAGGGGCACAGCGGCAGCACATCGCAACCTGTAACATGACATTTGGCGGCGTGTGTGGCTGCAGTGTAGGCGGTGGCTGGCTCTCTGTTGCCATGCTCACACTGGGGAGCCACCATCGCCGGAGCAGCCACCACCACCGGACCACAACGAGAGGCGAGCGGGGAGTCCGAGTGGGCAGGCCGGCCCGCCATAGGATATACCGCCGTCTGGAGTCCGTGTCTCATGCGGTAATGGCACACTACGGCGCTTGTTTGACGCGCGGCTTCAGCCGCACACCCATGTGCACACAGCTTTTCGGAGCAAATCTACAGCCGCATGTATGTGCAACACAGGCATAGGCGAACAATGCGGATACCGGCAATCACCAACGCTTCTAGTCCTCAAGCTCCCACGCTTCGCCGTGCTCCGCACGCTCCCACGCTCTGCCGTGCTCCGCAAGGCATTGCAGCATACCCACAGGCTGCGCGCCCCAACGTGCCTCATGCAAAAGAGATTCGTGCTGACCTGGATCAAAATGGCATGTCAAAGTGCCCGTGCAAGCCACCAGGGCAGCAAGCAGCAGGGCACCAGCCGACGGGAGACCAGAGAGAGGTCGAGCACAGAGAAGAAGAAGTGAATGCTGTGCGCACCAGTGGCTGAATGTCCACTGGTGGGGAGACTGGCGAAGTGATGGCGTCAGTGTGAAACTGCCAAGGTCATGGCAGAGAGCAGCCAAAGAGCAGTGGCTGAGCAGGGTCCTGCAACATACTACACAGTATGACTTATTGAGTGCTCCTCACGTGTGCACAACATACTATCAATGTGTGTGTATGCATGCACCACAGGTTATACAGTCACACGTGCGTGTCCGTTTACGTTTATAAATACAGAACATGCTGCAGATATGGTATCCATGTGCATCAATGTGCTTTTACCGCAGGTTACTCGCTGCGCTTGCAGCATTACGCTTAGCGTACACCTATTATATGAGGTAGGGACTCCAGGCGGCGGTATATCCTTCGGCGCGCCGGCCTGCCCACACAGGCGCTCCAAGGTGCCGCTCGTCCTGGCTCCAGTGTGGTGGCCGCTCCGGTGGTGGTGGTCCGCCGTGGTGGTGTGTGCACTGAAAGATGCGAGTGTCCTGCAATAGGGTGCGTGAAAATGTACATCGGCTTCCCTTAGAGTAC
This sequence comes from Ophiocytium majus, assembly GCA_032358315.1. Lineage (NCBI taxonomy): Eukaryota > Xanthophyceae > Mischococcales > Ophiocytiaceae > Ophiocytium > Ophiocytium majus. Next base: position 4,494 of record JAULBY010044343.1, read on the forward strand.
GCAATGCGGAGCATTGCCAGTTTCTCGCTACCTGCATGATCCTTTTCTGGCCACGCGCTCCGTGTGCAAAGGGCTTTCCGCGCCCTAAGCGGAGTTTGACAAAAGTAGTCCCCTGGGACATGGGGCTGTAATCCGTTAGAGTAGTGCTCTGGCAACATGCCAGGCTTCCTTTAGAGTACTGAGCATTGCCAGCTTTTTCGCTACCTGTCTGATTTTCTCTCCCTTGTGCAAAGGGCTTTCCGCGCTTTAAGCGGAGTTTTAATAAATAACTCTTGCTTTGCATGTATGTACCCGCACACAACGGAGGGTCACTTTGCTCCAGTTGAAGTTGTAGTTGAGGTTGGTGTTGGCTTGCATGACCCGGGCCTTGCGCTCACAAGCGCAAATCAATATATCTGACCCTAAGCGGAGTTTTTAAAACTGAAGGACATGAGCAAGCCCTATATACCGTTTAAGAAGCGTACATACAGCGTATACGGCTTGATGCTTTTCGGGAAAATGGTTGTACCAACAGTTTGGCGCAGGCGTGTGTGGGCAGTGTCTGGTGCTCTTGCGTGGTGGCTGGCCCAGCACAGTAAGTTACTGCACATGTTTTGACAGGAAAACAAAACGCCCAACCACGTTTCCGTGCAACACAGTGAACCAGCAAGCCCCCACAGTGTGCCATATATATACTCGTTTGCATTCATAAAAGGTCTGGGGGGGGGCATACACCTGCGCGCTGGCAGGGGGCGAGCCTGCAAATGCCGTGCCGCTTCAGTCCGCACCCTGCAAATGAAGCACGGCACGGCACCAACAGCTCTGCCTCAGCCGCGCGATAAGAGCGCCGTGCCACATAAAAAGGCGGCCCAATTACAGTACCACTGCGGGGTGTTAGAACGCACCCACGCCACCAGGGATGCTGCTGAGCATAGGTCGGTGCACTTGTCACTGTATTCCGGGGGGCTTCACACACTAAAGAAATGGGGGGCTACAGGTGCCGCCGCTGCCACTGTGGTGCCAGCGCTATGGAGGGGGGGGGGTGCAAGTGCAGTGTGTGCACAGGGCACACATACCACAAACTTCAACTTCCAGTTGAACTTGCAAGGGACCCTCTAAACGCGCTGGCAATGCTGAGCAGGCAGCCCCTGAGAGCGGTCACCGTGCCGCTCCCCACACCAAGCTTGTTGAAGTTATAAGTTGAAGTTGGAGCTGCACTGCCCCCCTGCTGGGGTGCGGTGCGGCTGCTGCAGGCACCGTGGGCGCCACCGCCAAGGCATCGTGCTCAGCAGCATGCCAGCATCTCTGGTCGCACCCCGCGGAATCTGGTTGCAGTTGAAGTTGAAGTTGGTGCGGCTGCTGCGGGTCGCTGCGGCGCGCCGCGACCTGGTGGCGTCCGCCGACGGGGGCCGCGCGCTCAGCAGCGTCTGGCCGCGCGGCACGGAAGATGGTTAAAGTTGAAGTTGAAGTTGAGCTCGTGTGCTCAGCAGGGGCATCTGCACCTGTGGCGGGCTGGCCTCCTCCAAAGACGCGCTGGCGGTGCCCGCCCCCCACGGGAACTCCCGAAGAGCGCGGAAAAAGCCCCAGGAGGACTCCATGGAAGCTGGTTTGAAGTTGAAGTTGGTGCCCAGGACCACGGAAGAAGCTGGTTGAAGTTGAAGTTGAAGTTGGTGCTCAGCTCGCCGCTGGAGCCGCAGAGAGCACGGAGCGCCCAGGACCCCATGGAAACTGGTTGAAATCGAAGTTGGAGTTGGTGGTCAGCTCTCGACGCGACCTTGGGCGCGGGTGCCTGGTGCTCAGCGTGAGCATCGCCGCCGGTGGGGTTAAAGTTGAATTTGAAGTTGGTGCCCAAAACCACGGAAGCTGGTTGAAGTAGAAGTAGAAGTTGATGTGCTCAGCTCGCCGCGACCTTGGGCGCGGGTGCCTCGTGCTCAGCAGGAGCATCGCCGCCGGTGGGGTTTGCCTCCTCCAAGACCCCCGCGAACGACTCAAACACCGTTCCCACGGGAACGGCGAAGAGCGCGATGCCCAGGACCACAGTGAAGCAGCAGACGACGGAGCCCAGGAGCGTGAAGTCGACGAGTCCCCACTCGCCGCCAAGGAATATGGCCGTGTAGTACATGGAGGAGGGGATGTCGATGAAGGCTTCGCGGACCTCTTCACAGTCGTTTGACTGTGGAGAAATGGGGGTTGGGGGGAAGGAGGGGGGGGGGGGAGAGGGGGGAGATGAGGGAGTGAGTGAGCAAGTTGGTGGTTTTTGCGCACCTCAAAGTACTTCATGCTGCTGGTTGGCATGGGCTCTTGCACGCCCACGAGTGCAACTTCTAGGGTAATGCAACTAGTGGTATGATGTACCTGGTATACTACCTAGTGGGCATACATACTACAAACATGCCTGGCGATGTAGTACATGGAAGCGTAGATGTCGGTTAAGGCGTCACGGACCTCTTCACAGTCGCTTGACTATGCAGAAGGAGGGGTGAAGGGGGGGAGCGACTGGGCGAGTTGGCGTTTCCTGTGGTGTGGGTACCAAAAAAAACACAGAGTACTTCATGCTCCCTTGGCCCCCTGCCACACGTCATCAAGCAGCGCTGCACAGTTGTACTACAGTAGTAGTAGAGTAGCTCAGCACATGCCTGTGGCTTACTGCAACAAGGTCCGGAAGTAGGGTTGCACAACTCCGCGGTGTGCCTGATGTGGCGCTGATGCAGTAAGGTGCGGCAGCGATGTGCGGCATGGCACCATGTTGCTTGCAGTAGAGTAGCTCAGCACATGCTTGTGGCTGACTGCAGCAAGGCGCGGAAGTGACGGCACGAGGAGTGACTGTTGTACTAGTACTGTACTTCAAAAGTATTTCAAGTAGTGTACGCTTATGGACTACCACCAGTATACATGCATACAATATTATACATGCATGATATTACATTATAATATATTATATATGAAAGAAACCGAGCCCTCCCGTAGGGATAATCTTGTAATATATTATATATATATGAAAAAAAACAAAAAGGTGACTGAGCCCAGGTACTCCCGTGGCTGGGGCAGAAAGCCAGGCCGAAGCCTGAGTGGTGATCTGTCCACATACTACTAGTAGTATATGATATTATACGGACAAATGTGAGTGGTGAAGCGGCGACCACACCATGGCACCTGCTCCGTGAGGTAGAATAGAGTGGCGGACCCCACCCACACTATCGCTGCCAGCACGCCAGCGGCCTTCAGCACCCCCTTAGCCCCCTCCACACGTCGTCAAGAAGCGTTGCATGCACATACTACTAGTAGTACACGCCATGTACTATTGCCAGTACACATGCATACATACAACACTGGACGTGCACACTGAAAATATACTCATACTAGAAGTACTTGAACTACTTTGTATTGTACACCAGTCCAGTGCCTACTTAGCTCCCCCCCACGGTCCAGTCCGAACTGGACGTCAACTTCCGACGCCCTCTTAACTAGGTGTCTCATCAAAGACTGCAGCGGACAGCAGCATCACACGCACCTGCTCCGTGAGGTAGAAAAGAGTGGCAGACCCCACCCACAGTATCGCTGCCAGCACGCCGGCGGCCTTCAGCACCCCCTTGGCCCCTCGCCACACGTCGTCGAGCAGCGTGAAGGCATTCACGTGGCGCTCCAGCTGCAGCAGACGGAACAGTCGCAGGATGCGAAACGGGCTCGCGTCGAAGTCCACTCCTGCCGAGTCCAGGCCTGCCTGCTCAGCAGAAGCAGGGGGCACAGGGGGGCACAGGGGGGGAGGGGGGAGCGGGGGGGGGGGCAGCGGGATCACTTGTGGGCATTGCAAACACCCATTTTGCTATAGGACTTCCCGCCAACTGAGCGCACATCTGTGCGCATATACATACATACGAAGTGGTTTATGTTTAAGTATATATTTCAAGTAGCGTGAAGGAAGGCGCTAACGTGGCGCTCCAGCTGGAGCAGACGGAACAGTCGCAGGATGCGGAAGGGGCTCGCGTCGAAGTCAACGCCCGCTGAGTCCAGGCCAGCATGCTCAGCAGAAGGAGTGCGCACATGGGGGGAGGGGGGGGAGAGGGGGGTTGTGGATGTGCACACACCCACATATTTGCGCTATTGGACTTCCTGCCAACTGATGTGCATTCAGCACATGTGTGTGTATTTCAAGCAAAACTTCAGAAGTTTCGGAAGTTTGGGGTTTCATTCTGAGTGCACACCCGCTGAGTCCAGGCCAGCCTGCGCAGCAGCAGGAGTGCGCACAAGGGGGGGCGGGGGGGGGGGACATGGGGTCACTTGTTGGCACCGCAAACACCCACACGCGTTGCATGACGCCATACATAGACATATGTTTCCTACTGCGAGTACTTTTGACACATGTAATACTAGCAAGACTTGCAGTACCTACTGCCAGCCTGCTCAGCACCAGCTTGCGCAGCAGGAGGGTGCGCAGAGGGGTGTGTGTGTGCAGGGGGTCAGTACTGCCGCCACTAGGTACTGTGGGCGCCCACGTGGGAACCCCATTGTGCCTAGAGCTTCCTGCCAAACTGGTGTTTGCATGTACTCCTATTAAACTCCGATTAGGGCGCGGAAAGCCCTTAGCACACGGTGCGCGTGACCAGAAAAAGGATGATCAGACATGTAACTTCACTTTGGGGGTTTCATTGTGAGGCCAGGCCAGCCTGCTCAGCAGCACGAGTGTGCACGGGGTGTGTGTGCAGGGGGCTGGTGTGGCGCCAACGGTCGTTAATGTGCAGACGCACAATGCACACCCATTGTGCTACACGGCCTCCTGCTAAGTTATTGTAAACATGCACTGGAGTACTTATAAGTATGTATATATATATATATATATATATAAGTATATATATATCTATATATACCGGTATATATATATATATATATACATGTATATATATAGATCTATAGAAGTATATATGTATATATATATCCCAAACCGCGATATACTGTGAACGTGCTGCATAAACCCTTCGAAGTAGGTTTATACATGTGCGTGATACGCCATTAATTATACCGCGTAAAATGGAAATTCTATACAATGCGACCCATCACTGGTAATGCGCGCACCCACAGCATACACCTGTTGTGCTGTACCGGTAATACATACCACACAGGCTTCGGCCTGGCATTTTGCCCCAGCCACGAGAGTACCTGGGCTCAGTCACCTTTTTGGTTTCTTTCACATACTTAAGAGGTACAAGTAGTTTGGGATCCATATCATAAGGTACCGGAAGTAACTTTTTTTTATTTTGCAGAGTACAATGACCGCCCAGGTTGCCTTCACAACAGGGCTTGCTGCGTTTCTGTGCGTACATCGAACACAGAGTGCGAACGCCTCAGCGCTGAGCACGTGCCTTTGCGGCAGAACAGCCACGTTTTGCAGTGGTGACAGGATCATGGTGCAGCCCAGTACTTGCGGCGCCAACTTCAACTTAAGTTCACCTACAACTTCGATGATCAATGTGAGGTGCTGTGTGTCAAAAACGATATAAAGTACCCGTAGTTCTGTTTATTTGCACGATATGATATACTTCTAGTAGTATTTGTTTGCACCTGTGGGCGGGCAAGAGCCCATCCCAGTGCAATTTGTTGAAGTTGAAATTGAAGTTGTGGCCATACGCCGCCTCATTTTGACATCTGTAGTTCTACTAGTTTGCACTTGAGGTTGTGTGCGAGAGCCCATGCCATGCATGCCAGCACGCTCGTGGCCATGGCACCTGCCCAGCGATGTATGCAAATGGACACACACAGTTAAGGGTACTCGCCGGCGCGTGTAGGGTGTGGGCCACTGGTTCTGACCAAGTGGGTAGATCACCACACACAGGCTTCGGCCTGGCTTACTGCCCCAGCCACGGGAGTACCTGGGCTCAGTCACCTTTTTTGGTTTCTTTCACAGTGCTCTGAACAACCAAGTGTCCAGGTACTTCTCGATACTGCAATACCACAGCACTGTAGCATGGTACACCCTGAAGCACAATCACACACACGCAATCGGCACCGTACCTCGAGGTACCACGGCAGCACGGAAGCCGCGTCCACAATGCCGAAGAAGCTGGTCAGATACGCCAGAGGGGAGCCGTAGTGTGCGTTCAGGGGCGCCGTCACAAGGCGCGCCAGCAGATCGATGGTGAAAATGGCCACGGAAAAGGCCTCAAAGCCATCGAAGATGGGCTGCACGATGGGGTTCTTGCTGTCGCCAATGCTGGGCTCAGACTGCATGGAGAGGAAGCGAGGTGTCGGTGTGAGAGACAGCTGTGTTCAGCAGGGTTCTGACTGGAAGCTGAAGTTGCAGTCAGATCAATGGTGAAATGGGCACGGAAAAGGCCTCGAAGCCGTCAAAGACTGGTTGCACTACGGGGTTGGCGCTGGGCTTGGACTGGGAGCAAACACACGCAGTGCAAGGGCAGCAAAGTGACAAAGTAGAACCTGAGGCACCGCACATGCGTTACAGACAGGGTAGAGGTAACTACTACATGTAGTATATATAGAGAGAAGTACATATGTATACTACTGTAGTATATATATATAGTATATACAGCATATATATATATACTACTGTAGTATAAAGAAGTATGTATGTATATATATTGATAGATTAGACGAGACAGAGGCAATTTGAAGTGGCTCCTCGAGAACAACGGCCAGCACGTTGCCAATGATGAGCAGTCCCACAGAGTGCGAGTACAGGGCACCGGCGGGTGTCTTGGCGTTCATGAAACGAAGAACACAGGTCTGGGCACGCGGTACAGGACCCTGCATTAACTTCAACTTGTGATTCAAGTTCAACTTGAACTTATATTTCAACTTCAACTTGCGTCCCCGTGCAGTCACAGTGTGCGTGCAGCAGCGCGCTCTTCCCCACTAGCACAGCGACAGAGTACAATGGACGCATTACATACTGCGCTTACAGATGAGAGGCATCTAGAGGTACTGATCTAGAAGCAGTACCTCAAGAATGACGGCCAGCACGTTGCCAATGATGAGCAGTCGCACAAAGTGCGAGTAGAGTGCGCCTGCGCGTGTCTTGGCATTCATGAAGCGTTAAACATTTAACTTCAACTTCAACTGCTGCTGAACCGGCATGCAACACAAGTGCCGTGCAGCAGTTTTGAAGTATGAGTTACTTCTATCTCACAGCCTCCGACACCTGTAGTCACATACAATGTAGTACTTCTGAAGTATTTATAAGCACTACATAGTACTTGTGAAGTACACACTTCCAAGAAGGGGTGTAGGTGGTTGTAAGTGTTACCTCGAGAATGACGGCCAGCACGTTGCCAATGATGAGCAGGCCCACAAAATGCGAGTAGAGTGCCCCAGTGGGTGTCTTGGCATCTCATCCATGTTAAAGTGTAGAACATCGACTTCAACTTCAACTTCAAGTGCCGCTGACCCGGCGTGCAACACAAGTGCTGTAGTACTCCTGAAGTACTTCAGAAGCACTACGGTAGTTTGGGGCTCTTGCAGTATGAGCGCATGTATTCAGAACCAACGTAGTAATAGTAGGTGGTCAACGCTGTTATATTACCTCGAGAATGACGGCCAGCACGTTGCCGATGATGAGCAGACCCACAAAGTGCGAGTAGAGTGCACCGGCGGGTGTCTTGGCATTCATGAAGCGAAGAACCGTCTTCTGAGCGCGTTGCACAGGGGTGAGCTTGCGCTTGCGTGCCATAACCATAGCCTGCCGCTCCTGCCGCACCACAGGTAACAGGCATGCATGCAGCGGACACGCAGCAGCAGGCGGCAGTGAATTCAGTGCACTCGGGCAGTTTTACGGCAAAGGCCAACCAGTGGTTGGGAGCACGTCACCAAACACGCGGGCAGCCGCCACAGTTTAAGTTGTACGTAAACTTGAAGTTAGTGCACATGTACTTGAAGTTTTCTGGACGCGTTGCACAGGAATGAGCTTGCGCTTGCGCGCCGTGACCATGGCCTGCCTCTCCTGCCGCACCAACAGGCATGCACGCAGCGAGCAAGCAGCAGCAGGCGGCAGTGAGTTCAATGCAGACGGGCAGTTTTACGGCACAGGCTAACCAGTGGTTGGGAGCACGTCACCAAAACACGCGGGCTGTGCTGTGAGTTGAAGCTGCATCTAGACTTGAAGTTTTAGCCATGCCTGGCCGTGTAATAGCAGCTACTTTTGTAGTGTACAACGTATATACTACTAGTACTCGCTTGCACGGTTCGTCTCGCTGCGCCGCCCTCGCTCCTTGGGGTTGGCCTTCCTCCATGACCGCTTGGCTGGCCCCGGCGCAGCTTTTGACGGCACCGCTATTCAGCTGGCTTTGCGCCGCTGCCTGGGCGTGGAGCCCTTGCTGGACCGCTGTGGCCTGTGCGCGCGGTGCCCTGGCGGCACACTGCATGCGCGCTTTTGCCAGGCGGCGGGCG
>JAULBY010044354.1:0-12866 GCA_032358315.1 Ophiocytium majus
GCTGAAGCCACCGCTGCTAAAGCGCCCGCTCACCCCCCACGGCCAAAACTCCACTGGAGTGGGTACAGCAATCCAGGGGACAGTGCCGAAGCACGCCCAGATAGTAGCCCAAGGGAGGCTCAAACGCCTGTGCTGCAAGTAGCCAGACTGGCGAGCAGTAGTAGTTCGATTTGATTGCACTTGTGGGCGTGTAAGAGCCAATGCCATGACGGCCCATATGAGGCAATAAGTACGTGTCTTTTTGGGGGGGGTCCGGTGTTGGTGGGGGGCTGGGCGCTTTGGTGCCGTGCGGCACTGGTATTACCTTGTAGACCACTACGGTGTGAGTACTGTTTGACTTCATCACCCGCACCCCATGTGCACAGGGCTTTCCGCGCCCTAAGCGGAGTTTAATAAGAGTATGCCTTTATGCTCGGCCCCACATGGACGTACTCACAACCTGGCTCAGTCAAAGACAAGAAGTGCTGCTAGTAGGCAGGCCTGAGCCGCCGGCAGGCTAGGGCTCGACCTGCCACGGCAGTTCGTGCGGCAGGACGCCATACAGAGCAGTGCGCTCACACCGCGCCTGCGCCCGTCCCCCAAACCACTGGCGCCGCCATGCACACAAGCACGCGCTGAGACAGCGCCATACTAGCTACCAGAGTAGTAGGTACTAGAGTACTGTCACTGCCCACCTGGTGGGTGCACCTGAAGACCACCACACCGCTGAATGTGCCTGCACGCACAAAATCAATGCGCTCCTCGTGCCATTATTCGCTGCAGCAGAGCCAGGCTGCCGCATACTACTAGCTGGCAGCCGCAACTCCAACTTCAACTCCAACTTCAAGTTGCTCACCTCCGCCGCAGCGAGGGTGGCAGCCACCACGCGCTTTCGCCTCCTCAGCACAGCACCGCTGTCCACAAGGCAACAGCAACTACAGCTGCACTGTGCTCGCCTTGGCGGCGGCGCGGCCACTCCCACCGTACGGCACCACCCTTGGTGTGGCAACTTCAACTACAATTTCAACTTGGTAACCTCCGCCGCAGCCCGACTGCCAACCACGCACACGCTCCCCGCGCATTTCTGCTCCTCGCCACAGGCCAGGCTCTCACGTCCACATACCGGAGTGCAGCTTTGCAACTTCCACTTTGCCCACCACCCACCGCCCGCGCCACGCGGCCTCCGTCCCCTTCTCCACACACAGCCCGGCGGCTGCTAGGCCAGAGCACCACCACGTATCTGCACCGCAACCTCAAAGGGTCAACCTGCCCCCGACCTGGGCGCCTATCGGCGCATGCCACTGTTGGGCCCGCCGAGCGGTTGCCCGCCGGCCGCCGCAGCGCAGGCCGCGGAGCCGAAATCCCCGAAGTATAGCGTCTCTATGACCTAAAAACTTCAAACTCAACTTCAACTGTCTCACCTCTGCTGTGGCGCGGTCCGCGGCCGCGCGCGCCGCGCGCTTTGCCTCCTCCGCCCTCCTGGGCACCTACACCTGCTGCACCCAACAGCACCGCCACGTTCCACAAACCACACACCACAACCTCAACTCCAACTTCAACTTCAAATCAAACTTCAACTGTCTCACCTCCGCCGCGGCGCGGTCCGCCGCCGCGCGCGCTGCGCGCTTCGCCTCCTCCGCCCTCCTGTGCGCCTCCACGGCGTTCACCGCATTTGCGCCCACCCTCGCGGCAGCGGAGCCCGGCGGCGACAGCGCCCCATAGCCGCCGCCCTCCGAAAACACCGCGAGGCTCACCGAAGGGACGTCGGTCGGGGGCGTTGAGATGTCGGCGGCGGCGGCGACGCGAGCGGCCGCGGCGTTGGCCGTGTCCGCTGCACAGGGTCGGGGTGGGCGGCGGTGTGTGTGAGGTTGATGCGGGCCTGGTGTGAGGTAGGGAGTGCAGGCGGCGGTGTGCGGTGGCGGGCCAGCCCCGGCCGCACAGACACTTTGCATGCAAGGTGTGCGTTTTTTGAGGGGGAGGGGGGGGGGAGCTGCCAGCAGTGGCGTGTCGACCAAACGCAGGGGGGTGCATACGCCCCAGCAGCCACGCAGTGGTCAATGGTGTGTGCAGCAGCGTGTGCACGCTTTCCTGAACGTTGTGGCCCAGTGAAGCGAGCACTTGGCCGCCATAGCGACCCATGCACCCGGCGCTAGTGACTTGGTCTCGCGCGCCAGGGTCCCATACCGAGGCTGGAAGCGGCAGCACGCCCACATCTAGCTAGCAGAGATATTTGTGTGCAAATTACAAAAATATAACATAACATGCAATGCAACATGTACGTAAACACACTAGTGCACCGGTCTCACCTGAGAGCTCCTCGTACAAGGGCTGTGTTGACCCCAGCCCCCCCGCAATGGAGCCCGTCTGGGGGGACCCCACCTTCCGCGGCCGCCTGTTGGCTCGCCTGCTGGCGCTCCTCATGGAACGGGAGTCCTCACTGGCCGCGCCAGCACTCTTCTGGCTGCCGGGCCGCATAGATAACGATTGCTCGTAATCCGAAAGCTTGGGGGCAGAGCGTGTGGGTATGTGCGCCCGTGCCCACGTGTCTATAGGGGGGTGGGGGGGCTCCTCGCCCAGGGGGTTTTCGGGGGGCGCCAGGGGGGTGTCGTGGGGGAAGAATGCCCAGGCGACGACTCTTTGGACGTCTTCCACGCAGAGTGTGGACGCGAGTGGCAGCACCAGCGCCTCTGTTCGCTTGCCGAAGACGGCCGCGGCTGCTGCGTCCACGACGCATGCCAGCGCTTCTTGGACTGCTGCCTCTGCTGCCGTGGCGGCGGCAAAGTCATGTAGAACCGCCGCGGCGCTGGTGTGGTCAGCACCTGAGAAGCCGCTGCCGCGCTTCGGTGTTGTCACCACCATGGCTGCAACGCTGCTGGTGCCTGCGCTGCTGCTGCCGTGGCAGCAGTGCCTGGAGCAGCAACAGTGCTTCACCAGACGAGGCTGCAGTTCTTGCCAGGCCTTGGCACTGAGCGGCGATGAGCTCACAGCAGAGAAGCCGTTACATGCCGGTTTACCGTCACCTGACTTGTTGTAAGCGCGGTACTGGCTGCTGTCCCGGGCGCTGCTGCTGTGAGCGCCCGCTGCTCTGCTGTCCAGCGCCCGCCTGTGTTGCCGCGCCGGCTCCTGTGTGTGTGCTGGGTCACGAGTATGTAACACTGGCGAGCAGCGCGACTGCTGCTACACTGCTGCTGTCGCAACTGACCAGGAGAGGCGCTGCAGCAGAGGGCACACAGCAGCAGTCACCACTGCCAGCTACCCACTGCACTGCTGTGGTGATGCTGACCGCACCTATGTGGAGTGTGCCTTGCACCCCGCCACATATACCGACAAAACGAAACCGTAAAAGTCCAGCGAGGGGGGGTCTTAAAATCGCGGGATGGCAGAAATCATTGACACAGCAAATCCTGCACGCCAGAGCAGCGCAAGATACGTCGCCCACACTCGTCACGCGCTGGTGCTGGTGCGAGCTGTTCAACCGCTGTGTCCGCTGCCTCGCGGGAAGAGAACTGGTATAGCGCCCCCACAACCTGCAGTTGCACCTACAAAACGAGTGCGCACGAGGAACTGCCAGCGCAGACGCAAGGGCGGCAAGCAGCGCGACGGCACAGCAGCGACTGAAAGCGCAGCAGCTGCCACTGGCGCACAGGACAGCAAGGGAGCGCAGCAGCTCCAGCTGTGCTGGTGAGGACAGCAAGGGAGCGCAGCAGCTCCAGCTGTGCTGGTGGGGCGGCAGAGAAGCGGCAGCCAGGCAGCAGTAATGGGTGTGAAGGGGCGACTGATAGCGTTGGTCAGGGAGGTACCCAACAGCTTCGGCAAGGCGCTCACAACCCAGACAGGGGGGGCACCCATCGACGTGGCGCTGGCGCGCCGGCAATGGTGAGTGCAGACCAGTAGCCCTGCCGTCTGCAGTTGCAGGGCATTAGTCGGGCAAAAGGGGCACCCCCTAGTAGATTCTGTATTCATGGTTCGTGTGCCGCCCTAGCTGACGAGTGCAGTGCACCTTGGTCATAGCAGGTGCAGCAAAGTGGTAAGTAGGTAGGTTTTTAGACGGCTGGCATCAGTGACCTGTGCACGGCTGGTGCGCCTCAGTGCTCCGCAAAGGCAGGCGAGCAAGTGGGCCGTCGCAGCTGTGCCTGCCCTGCCATGCTCTGGGTTCTTGTTTGCTAAGCGTCTGCAAACCGAGACGAGTGCACATGTGACCACATGCACGCGGCAACACAAGCCCAACATTTATCTGCAGAAGCACAAATTCATGCAGCGCTGCTGGGACCATGTGGGCGCACCACGGCCCCCCTCGCCCCCCCCATAACCAGCTATTGTCATGTCTTGTTGTACAACTTACACAAGCCTCTACACGTGCTGTGCACACAAAAAAGGCAACATCAAACAGGACAGTAACCCGTCTACAGTCACCTCACATTCACCTGCGCCCTTCCCTTGCTCCCAAATGGCCATGCTTACATGGGACCTCTTACCCCTGCTTATTGTAGTACTACTAGAATTTTTTCATTTATTTGCACTTCTCAGGGGCGTGCGAAGGCCCGCGGATATAGTGGACGTATGTGCATGTGGTGGATACTACAGTGGTACATGTGTGTGCTAGCCCACTGTCGCTGCGTGCCAAGGCATGCGGCAGCGCAAGCGCGGGCAGCGCCCATCCAGCAGCGCCTGTAGACTGTGGCATACTTCAAAAGTATCTGCACCGCACACCTTTAAACACTAGGGTTCGGGGCCGGAGTGCATCGGCCTCGGCCTCGTCCTGGAGGGTCGCTTCGGCTCGGCTTGGCCGGCCTCAACCGGCCTCGGAACAGGCACCGGCTTGCGCCGGCCTGGACCGGCCTACACTGGCTCTCAGGCCCCTAACCCCTCGCGACCGGGGGGCGGGACGGGTATATTGTACGGCAGAACCTCCCTGCTAGCTACTGTGCGGTAGCGCGCTGCATGCATGGACAGCCTGGCGCGGTGGTAGCACGTGTTACAGCAAGACCGGGAAAGACGGCCCCCTCCCGGCTCGGCCTGCCGGCCTACCGGCCAGGCCGAGGCCGACCGGCCTAGGCGGCGTCGGCCCCAAACCCGATTAAACACATTTACTGCAGTTGGCGCCGCTCAGACCTGCGTGCTGGCTGTGCTTATTGGTCTTGGCAGTGCGAAGCGGTGAGTATGTTTATATGGGCCGCGCATGGCCGTGGCTGCATGCCGGCATGCATGGCTGAATTTCTTTCACACTGACCACTGCAAACTCATTCATTCATACTACTGTAGTACTTCTGAAGTACTTTGAAGTATTCATGAAATCATGAACTACTGTATTCATATTCATGAAATACTGTAGCAGCGACGAACTTCACTAGTAGGTATCCCCACCGTTAGGGGCAACACCAACCACTGTGCTGTGAACCCGACCGAGAGAGGGCGATATCGCTACACATGTCTGTAAGCAACACCAATCACACTGTTTACAAAGGTCCTACTTTTATGCACGCACGGGCTCGCTCAAGACCTCTGTGGATGAGGCAGGGGTGGCTGCTGCGGGCAAAGCGTAACCTCCATGCTATTATTATTGTTATTTTGTGCGCAGGGCTACCCTGACTGCCCCTGCCCACTACTATCATTACTTTTGTGATTATTTGTGCGCAGGGAGGCCTACGCGGGCTCTCTCAATGGGGTTTGTGGACAAAGTGCGGGTGGTTCCAGCGGACGAGGCCTGCCCTGACTGCCTTCATTATTCATTCTGTGTGGTTTTGATGTATTGCCTACATATATTTATAACTTCATGATGTGCACATGTTCCCACTGTTATTGTACTGTGTGCGCAGGAAGGCCTACGCGGGCTCTCTCAATGGGGTTTGTGGACGAAGTACGCGTCGTGCCGGCGGACGAGGCCTACCCTGACTACCTCCATTATTCATTATGTGTTTTTTTGATGTATTGCCTACATACTTTTAACTATATTCATGCCTTCATTATGTGCGCAGGGAGGCCTATGTGGGCTCGCTGAAGCGCTTTGTGGACGAAGTTAAGGTCGTTCCAGCGGACGAGGCCTACCCTGACTGCCCCTTCATCGAGGACACCCTGGTGTACGCGCGCGGCACGGCGGTGCTCACCAAGCCCGGCCACGCCACGCGGCGCGGTGAGGTGGCGGGCGTGCGCAAGGTGTTGGAGGGCGCCGATTTTCAGGTGCGTGCCAGCCACACAGTTACTGTACTAACACTACTAGTAGTAGTAGTAGCAATGTACAGTACATGTGGACATGGGCATATGTGGTACCAGTGTAGTTATGTGTGTCGTGAGCGGCGACGTGGCGGGCGTCCGGAAGGTGCTCTGGAGGGCGCTCACTTTCAGGTGTGCGCCAATCACTACTCTACTACTATGTGCATGGGTACATGCTGTCGAAGAGTGCAGAGCGATATTTACATACACAGTTACTGTACTTATGGTAGTATACAGTGGTATGTACTACAGCATTTCGCAGCACACTGGACTTGAAGTATATGTACTTTGGTGTTAACACGTGTCGTGTGCCACCTGGCGCGGTGATGTGCTTGGTGTACCAGTAGTGTACTTCTGAAGTATTTGTTATGAAGTACTTCAAGTGGTACATATCCTGGCAACATGCCAGGCTTCCCTTAGAGTACTGAGCATTGCCACCTTCTTCGCTACCTGTCTAGTTTTCTGGTCACACGCACCGTGTGCAAAGGGCTTTCCGCGCCCTAAGCGGAGTTCAATAAAAGAACATACCTCTATTACACATGTGCAGTGCACTCGCCACTTAGTGCGCTTTAATATAGTGTGATACGCGGTGGAGAGCAGGGTCCAGAGGCCTGTCACACACCACGTCATTCAATGTGCGCATGTACATATACACACGGTGCACAGTGTGCTGTTACCGGAGCATGGGTCTTGCTACAATGCGGGCCGCAAGGGGGGTGACGCTACCGCACACCAATCGTCGTGACTGTGCTGCACTTTCATGCATAATATTATTATTTGTGGACGCTTCAACATCGTTTCTTGTTCTTCTGAAGTAGTTATTCAAAACATAGACACATGACCCACATGACTGTGTGTCGTCCGTGTTTACAATTCTGGTGGCAGGCCTGTGAAAAAGGTGCGGGCCCTTGCTTTGCAGGTCATACAACACTTGTTCGTGTGTGTTTACTTGACGTTTTCATGCCAATGTACATGACATATGTGATACATTAATACGTGTGTTGTGTGTGTATCAGTTGTACGCTGCCATGGCGGGGGCGGTGGGCTGAGCCCCGCCCCCCCCCATAACTTCAACTATGCAAACTTTAACTCCCCCCCCCCCCCCCCCCCCCCCCCCCCCCCCCCCCCCCCCCCCCGCTGGGCATCAAGCTGCACTCCATGGCCGACATGGACTCTGCGGCAAACTTCACACTCGAAAACTTCAACTGACGAACTTCACATCTGTAACTTCAACTCCCCCTCCCCCCGCAGGGCATCAAGCTGCACTCCATGGCCGACATGAAGTCCGCGGCAAACTTCACAAACCTCCACAGCGCACTTGAAAACTTCAATTCTCAAACTTCAACTTTGTAAACTTCAACTCCCCTCCCCTGCCACAGGGCATCAAGCTGCACTCCATGGCCGACATGGACTCCGCTGCAACGCTCGACGGCGGCAGCGTCCTCTTCACAGGCCGTCACAAGCAAACTTCAACTGTAAACTTCAACTCTTCAAAATTCAACTATGTAACTTCAACACTGTAAACTTCAACTCCCCCCCCCGCAGGGCATCAAGCTGCACTCCATGGCCGACATGGACTCCGCCGCGACCCTCGACGGCGGTGACGTCCTCTTCACGGGCCGTCACATGTTTGTGGGCCTCAGCGGCCGCACCAACGACAAGGGCGTTGAGTGCCTGCGCGCGGCCTTCCGCCCCTCCCTCCCCGTGATTCCCCTGGACATATCGGACCTGGGGGCGCTGCACCTCAAGTGCCTGGTGACAATGCTGCGGCCGGGGCTGCTGTGCGTGGGGGGGAGCGACGCGGGGCTGGAGGTGGCGGGGCGCATGGCGGACGCGGTGGGGAGGTCCACGTATAAGGCCATTGTCGTGCCCGACCAGATCACGGGTGAGCGTGCGCCCACCAGTCTGCAGTTGCCCCGTTGGCTATTTGCCTTTTTGGTTGTTGCTGATTTACTAGCATACAGTAAATCTACATTGATGAAGGTGGCGGGGCGCATGGCGGATGCTGTGGGGAGGTCCACGTACAAGGCGGTTGTCGTGCCCAATCAGATCACGGTGAGCATTGCACGGTTCCATGCCAGACCAGCACAGAGCCGCTTTGTGGGTGATCACTTAGAGCGGTGCTTATTTGTAAGTATAGTTTTTTGGTTGGAGGTGGCGGGGCGCATGGCGGATGCCGTGGGGATGTCCACGTGTAAGGCAACTGCCGTGCCCGGTCAGATCACGGGTGATGGTTCCTCAGTGGCTACTTGCCTATCTACTGCCAGTTGCACAATTGAACCATACAACACTGTAAGATGCACAGTAAAGGTGTACTGCTGGAGGTGGCGGGGCGCGTGGCGGTCGCGGTCGGGAGGCCGACGTACAAGGCCAATGTCATGCCCGATCAGGTCACGGGTGAGGGCTCCGCAGTTCCACATCACACCAGCGCAGAGCTGCTTGTGACTACTAGAGCAGTGCTGGTAAATCCTTCGGCGTGTGCTGTAAATGTTTGGCTGGAGGTGGCGGGGGCACATGGCGCACGCGGTGCCAGAGGGTGGCGTACACAGCCATTGATCAGATCACTGCTGAACGTGCGCCTACTGTGATACGCACGTGCCCCCGCACTCCAGTTTGAAGTGGAGTTGAAGTTCACAAATAAGGTTGCAGTCATGCTGACCATGACTCCACGTCCCCCCCAGAAACAACCATCACGCGCCCTCCGTAGCAACGCTCGCCACAAACCCCCGCTTTCAGAATGCAGCCCAACAACACAGCTAACCTTGCCCCCCCCACCCCCACCCCCACACCCCCCACACCCCCCCAACCCCTGGGGCCGACGCATTCCCCCCCCCCCCGTCCCATCCCCCCCTTCCACTGCTTCACGGCCGTGGGCCACTGCTGCACCTATACGTGTCCGCATCACAGCTGTCGGATGCGTGCGAGGAGCGCGTGTCGGACATTGAGAACAACTTTCTGCGCACGTGCGCGGGCAGCCTCATGGCGGGCGTGGTCGCGGGCTACCTCTCGCACATACCGCACGCCGTGTCGACGCTCAAAATGCTCAAGCCGCACACGTCGTACGGCGAGATCCTCAGGTGCGTTGAGTTTTTGTGCCCTTTTATGTAGGTGCCTGGTGCGCGGTGCCTAGTTGTGGGTGCATGTATTTATGCACGTTTCATGTGTACACGCACGATGCTCAAGCCGCACACGTCGTACTGCGACATGCTCAGGTGCGGTGCGCTTTCTTTCGGCGTCTATAGCCGTGCCTGCATGCGGTGTAGAGGGGCATGTCACTGGCCACATGATTGCTATAGAATGGAAGCACACATAGTATTCACTATTTGACGCAGTGAGGGCGTGGGGTGCGAGTCGCACATACCGCACGCCGTGTCCACGCTCAAAATGCTCAAGCCGCACATGTGAGATCCTCAGGTGCGGCGCGATGCGGTGCGGTGCGCGTTGATGTCTAGAGCGGCATGCGGTGTGGGGGCCTGTCACTGACCACTTGATCGTCATAGAATAGATGTGTGAAGTACACTCTATTCACTTTCTCACTCTGCGCGGGCGTGGGGTACGAGCGGGTTTGACACTGCCCCGCACTAATTGTGTGCGTGTCTGTGGTGTAAGGGTCATTCGCTGGGCAGCAAGCCGTTTTGCTTGTCAGCTCTGAGCATTGCACACGCTAAGCCTGTAGTGGCCCCTGGATGCGGAGCCGTGTGCATGTGCAATGTGTGCGCAAGCCGCCGCCCACCCCGTACAGCGTCATCCTCAGGTACAGCGCGCTTCACTTGCTGTGCACTTTTGATTCAGTGCGCTATGCAATTTGGTGCGCGTGTCCCACACTTGTGGGTGCATTCATGTATGCACGTGTCACAGGAACACGCACACGCGGTGCTATCTTTTCACACACACACACACACACACACACACACACACACCGCTGGCCCGCCCCGCGCACCAAAATACTGGAGGTTGTCTGACACCCCCCACCCATTTTGGACAACACTTTCTTCCCCCCCCCCACCCCGCGCCGCTTGCCGCCGCCGCGCAGCAAAATGGTGGACGAAAACGTGGCGCGCACGCCGTCGTACTGGTTCACAGGCGCGCGCAAGGCGGCGGCGGGCCTCCTGACGGTCTTCTTCCCCAAGGGCTGCCTCATCCGCACGACACAGATCTGCGGGTCCTTCATCATCATCAACGGCATCAACGCGCTCTTCACGGAGCACACCACGCGCGGCTCGCTCGAGCGCGACCTCACGACCGGCCCGCAGCTGCAGGCGCGCGCGTTCGCCAAGACGCAGCAGCAGCAGTGAGGGGGGGTGTGTGCGCTGCTGAGCGCGGCGGTGGTACGACGCCGGGGGCCCGCCTGCCGGGCGGCGTGCGGAGACGGCGCCGGCTGCTGCTGAGCGGTGGCTGCTGCTGGGGTTGCGCTGCTGCTGGGGTTGGGCTGCTGCTGAGCACGGGCTCCTGCTGAAGCGGTGGCTGCTGCTGAGTTCGGGCTGCTGCTGGCCGCTGGCTGCTGCTGAGCGCTGGCTGCTGCTCAGCACAGGCTGCTGCTAAGTGCTGGCTGCTGGTCAGCACAGGCTGCTGCTGAACACCAGCCCTGCTGCTGAGCAAAGGCTGGTGCGGAGCAGCTGCGGTGGCACGGACTCTGCCATGCAGCAGCAGCATCGCTGGAGGCGCCAGCAGCGGCAGTGGCTGCAGGTGGCGGTAGCGACTGCCGGCAGCCACGGCTGCCGCCGGCAAAAGCCGTGGCTGCCGGTGTGGCGGCGGCGGCGGCGCCAGGCAGCGGTGGCGCTGTTGGCAACATTTTCAGCCATGCGCCACAGCGGCGGGCGGGAGAGAGCAGCAGCACCTGCCGCAGCAGGCGTGGCAGCTGCGGCAGTGGGAGTGCCAGCAGGATGGACGACAGCAGCGCGCCGTGTGGCAGTCCCTCAGCCACCTGTGCGCGGCAGCTGCGACGGCTGCAGCTGCAGGTGCAGCCAACGTTTACCAGCAGCCCGCACTGCGACACTGCTGAGTGTCGACCGCACCGACACACAGCGATGGACGCACCGTCGGTGACACCCGTGGCAGCGTCACGTGTTTCTGCAGGTGCCTCTGCGGCAGTCCCCTGCTTGGCTTCGACGTGTGCGCGCCAGTGGCAGGGGGCCCTCTTGGCCCGCCGCCACTGCCCCAGCACCAATGTGAGCGGTGCGTGCGCGCTGCCGCCCAACAGTGTGCGCGCACTGACAGTATGACAGTGGCAACTCCCTCCAGGAGTGCACCTACGCGGCAAGGGGTGGAGCTGCGGGGCCGGCCAGCCCTGGCGGCAGGTTTTCTGGCACCGGCTGTGCCCGTTTCTGGCAGGAATGTGCCAATTTCTTTGGTGCCGAACACAGCCGTGTGCCGGCGCCGTCTCGCCCCCCCCCCCTCCCCGAGCTTTGAGACACACAGTCGGGCTCTTATTTCTCTCGTTTCGAATTTGGTTCCCCAGGGTGAGAGCCCACGTTTGCCATTTGCCTGACTGTGTGAGACTGTGCGCGTGTGCTGCCCCCCCGCCCCCCCACCATCACCAACCCCCTGTTTTTTCCCACCCCACACATAATGTCTGTGTGCCATATAGAAGTTGGGCGCCCTTGGTTACTTTTTGGGGGCGAGGGGGGGGGGGCTGGTCAGTGTGGCTGCCACAAAGGAAAATATGCTACAGCACTGCAACTGTTTCTGTGTTCTTGTGCTGGCTGTCCACAGTCGGGGCATGCATTCTGCGCACCATATTGTTATCATTCCTGGTGTACACATCGTGTGTGAGCCGCTGCCAGCACAGTTTTGTCAGAGGGGGTGCACAGTCTTGCCTTTCGCACAATTGCAGACACATGTTCATGCAGCCGCATTGCCGCATGGCACCTCTCTGGGAGCTCCGCACCTCATGCACAACCGGCAATGCAGCCACCGCTATGCGCAAGCACATTCCATTGCGCGCTGTTTTCACGCCATGCACAGCCAGTGCCATGCAAGTACGAGCCGTTGTCACTGCTTCACGTCATGCGCGCGGCACAAGGGTGCGGCACACTGCGCCAGTGCAGCGGCTTCTACTGCCCTCGCTGCACTGCCTTGCCCAGCGACAGGAGCAACAGGACGGGGTGTCAGTGCCCCAAAAGGAGTCCATGTCTGCGGCGCAAACGTGAGTCTTGTGTTCAGTCCAGATAGTAGAGGTATAGATGTACTTACAGTATACTTCAGTACTTCCAGAATAATAAGGCAGGCCCCCCGTGATCAGTGCACGCGCTGCGGTTCCAGAGCGAAGCACGCTATAGCGCACCACGCCACGCCACAAACAGCAGCAGCATGCTCAGCACAACGCATGCACATGCACGACACGCAGAGCGCCGCGCACTTCCGGCACGCCGCGTGCCACGACACTGAGACACGGTTCGCCATTTACAGGGTGCGAGGTGAGCGCGCGCAGCGCAGCGCAGCGCAACCGCCGCGGTGGCCGCACCGCCCTCGCCCCCGGTCAGTTATTCAACGAGAACTTGTGCTGGCAGTTGGCGTTGAGGCACTCGTAGAAGACCGTCTGCCCCTCGTCCGCCGAGCGCAGCTGCATGGTGTAGAACTCCATCTCGGGGTGGGCGCACTTGGGGCACTGCTCGTCCACCGTCGCGCGCTTCAGCTTGTCGCGCTTGCCCTGAGCCGGCGGGGCGGCGGTGGCAGCG